>JAPFFP010102577.1:0-19533 GCA_026153255.1 Solanum medicagineum | reverse complement strand
GTTTTTTTTAAATTTTTCATTGAGGCGGGCATCAATACCAAAAAATTGAACCAAACCAAGCTAATTTGGTTTTCCGATTCGGTATCAGGGTGGGTGGGGGGAATTAACTTTTTTTTAAAATTTTATTGGGACGGACATAAATACCAAAAAATTAAAAAATTAAACTAAACCAAACTAATTTGGTTTACAGTTCGGTGTTGGGGTGAGGGTGGGGGTGGAGGGGCAAAAAAATTTTTTTTATTGTGGCGGCCATAATTACCGAAAAATCAAAAAATCGAACACAACCAAACTAATTCTTCGGTTAAGTGTTGGGGGGGGGGCAAAAAAAGTTAACTTTTTCTAATTGTTTATTGGGGTGAACATAAATCCTGGAAAATTGAAAAATCGAACCAAACCAAACTAATTCAATTTTTTGGTTCGGTGTAGGTGTTCTTTCTTCAAAAGTTCAGTTATTCGATTCGGTATAGGGGTCTCAAAACTTCGGTACAAAGAAGAATTGAACTTTTATTACAAAAATTGAAAAATAATTTTTACAAAAATAATTATTTGGGAGTAGGGTTGGGTTGATTAAGATTGAACATTAACAATCTAGTTTTGATTTAATCTTTTTTGGCTTCAAGAAAATAAAATGGGTTGGAACCATTCTTATCCAAACTATATTTCACCAAATCCATATTTACCCATATTTTATATGGACGGATTGTGATCCTATCCATTTTGACTCAATCCATATTCAATCTATCCAAATCCAATTCAATCCACCCATTTGCCACCTCTAAATATAAGTGTAAAATCATCATGAACTTTGTCAACATAAACATGAATGCATGCAAATGTCATGGGCTGAACATAGACTTGGAATCACATAGGGGACTTAGAATTAGTACCTTAGGCTTGTGCGATTTTTGGATTTTGATACGGTTGCTGTTAAATTTAATTTAGACCCACTCCCAACTCAATTTTTTCCCACTGAAAAAGAATATGAAGTCGAATTTTCAATATCAAGCACATATTTTGAGATATATGGAAATTACGATTCCGGGAATTTCCGAGGCATATTTTCAAAGACTTTTTGGGGTCGTTTCAATTTCTCCCCTTTGGGAACATTCGTCTCTGAGTGTTAAATAAAAAGGTATATGAGAGACATAAACGTGACAATTTAAACTCACATAAGGATGCAACAATGCACTTAAACATCATCTTAAAATATCTCAACATAAGTGTAAAATCATCATGAACTTTGTCAACATAAATATCAATGCATGAAAATGTCATGGACTCAACTTAGACTTGAAATCACATAGGGGACAAACTTAGTACCTTAGGCTTGAATAGAGTGGAATAGATAAGGATATCACTTTTGCATGTCTGCTTCGGCCTCCCATGTAGCACTTTGAACTTATAGATTCCTCCAAAGGACCTTAATGGAAGCCATATCCTTGTTCCTCAATCTCTTCATTTGTCTATCCAAAATCTGAATCGGAACCTCTTCATAAATCAAATTGTCTTTAACAACACTCACAACATCAAGAGACACAATATTATTAGGGTCTTCCACACATTTCCTCAACATGGATGCATGAAAGTCCGGATGAACTAAATCCATCTCACTAGGCAATTCCAATTCATAAGCTACCTTGCCAATCCTCCTCATTACCCTATAAGGATCAACATATCTTGGACTCAACTTGCCCATCTTACAAAAACGAACCACATCCTTCATGGTTGACACCTTCAAATAGACTTAATCACCAACTTTGAATTAAATATCCCTTCTCCTCACATCGGCATAGGACTTTTGGTGACTTTGAGCTGTCTTCAACCTTTCTCTAATCATCCTAACCTTCTGAAGAGCCTCCATAACCAAATCTGGTAGCAATAAAGCCAGCTCTCCAACCTCAAACCAACCAACTGGTGATCTACAACATCTACCATAGAGAGCCTCAAAAGGGGCCATACCGATTCTAGAATGTGAAACGACAAAAAAAAGTTCCTAAAAATGTACCTCGAAATGCCCAGAATTTTAAATTCCACATATCTCAAAATCTGTTTGTTATTTCGAAAATTCGACTTCACATTCTTGTTCAGGAGGTAAAAATTAAGGGGAAAAGGGTCTAATCCCGATTTTAGTGCAACATATCAAAATTCAAAAATCCCATGGTGCAATTTCCAGTGAGGTTTTCGTGTCGCGGAACTTATTTTGGGATTTTTTTTAGTTCGGTCCAAGACTTCTAAGTCTTGGGACTAAGTGTTCCCAAACGTGTTTTTTACCTATACTTAGCCAAAGTTCGCCCTCATATTACCCAAAACATTTCCCAATACTCACTCAAACACTTAACCCTATTTTCGCTCCCAAATTCAAGTACCAAACCCCCATCACAAGCTAAGGTTCTCCTGCAAGGTTCTTCTTCAAGCTTCAAGTCTCCATCTCCAATTTTCACCAAGTTCATCTCTAAGTTATGATAAGTGGGTTTCTTTCATGGATTTCTTTCATCCATGATAATCAACCCTCCTTTTAGTCAAAAAGCATGATTTAAAATTGATTTACAAATGGGTCTTGATTATTATGAAATTCACTACACACTATGTTAAAGCTATGTACAGTTGTGACTGTTTGGCCTTGTTTTGAACCATAAATCTGGGATCTATTGTAAGATTTGATGAGGGGTTTTGATGTATACTGCTTGAGGGTGTAGCAAGGTGTTGATTGATGGTTTTATAATGGATTTTCTTGAATGATTTCATCTCTATATTTTATGATTGTATTCGAGTGCTACACACCCTCTATGTGTTTGATAAAATGTCCAGATGTGTTTTTTTGAGGAGTTGAAGGTCCAAAGCATGAGATATGATATGAATGACTGTATGATGATGAAATGAACTTATGTATATGATACACTCTATATAAAGTGTTGCATTAGACCATACCCGATCTTGGGAGATAAGAGCCCGAGTAACTGAGGTAGGGGTTTGTACTCATCAACCATGTGAGGGGTTTGTACTTCACTCCCGTGGTGATAAGGTGTGATAGTCATCAACCATGTTAGGGGTTTATACCACACCGCCAAGGTAATGGGGTGAAACCATAATCAACCACTAAGGGGTGTGTACCTCGAAAATCTAGCTTGGTTTTTCTACATATATGTTATCCTATATGAGCATGAGCTACTTAAGCATGTATTGCTTATGCATTAATCATACATACCATATTGTTATATTATGCCTATTGCCTATGGTTATGCATTTTGATTATGATGCCTAGTTTTTGTTACATTGCATGCTACATACTTAGTACATTCAAACGTACCAACACATACTCTATACGTACATTATGACACCATGAAGGAACCGGTGCCCAAGTTGATCATTCTCCTCCTCCACGTGGCTAGTTCGATACTACTCAAGCTAGTTGTTGAGTCCTCCAATTCGGGGATGTCAGTCTTTATTTCTTTTATTATGTATTGAGACATTCTTGTTTATTTGACTATTTTGACTATGAGGGTGAGCTCAGTTGCTTTGTCTTGACCCCCGCTCTTATCTATGTATTAGTGGTGTTTATTGTACATGTTGTGTATTTGTGATATGAGGTTGACTCTTGTCTCTTAATTATGATGTTATGCAAGCTTTTCATTCAGTCCCATTCTGCCCTACACTTACTCTTTTATGTTATTTATATGCTTCCGTGATCAATGATATGTAATGACAAGTTGAGAGGCTTGTTTGAGATTCCTTCGGGTTCTCCATTCGCCATGTCACATCTAACCCCTAGGCTTGGGTCGTCATAAACTTGGTATCAGAGCATTAGGTTGATATATCCTCGAAGTCCAACACACCGCGTCAATAGAGTCCTATTCATGGTTGTGAAGTGCGCCATGACTATGAGTAGGAGGCTATGAGATGTTTTAGGAAATATTTCCTTTCTTCATTTTCTATGTTGTGCTATAGAGTTTTAGTATTTTTCCCCTAACAATTGTTCTTTGCTATGCTAGATCATGCCAAATACTCGAGGAAGAAGGGCCCAAACTCCCGAGGAGAAACCCACCAATGGTGAGCTCCGGGATGCTCTCACTATGCTTGCGCAAGTTGTGGCCAACCAAGTAAATCAAAGGGACCAAGCCCCTCATGCTACTACCCGGGAGCTAGGGTAAAAGACTTCATGAGGATGAATCCTCTGGCTTTCTATGGGTCAAAGGTGGATGAAGATCCACAAGGGCTCATTGATGAGGTCTACAAGATTTAGAATATCATGGTTGTTGGGTCGAATGGAAAGGCGGAGTTGGCGGCGTACCAACTCAAAGGGGTAGCCCAAATATGGTATGATCAATGGAAGGGTGAGAAGGGAATTGGTAGTATGGTGCTTTGGAAGGAGTTCAAATTGTCTTTCCTTAATCGATTTTTCCCTCTTGAACTTAGTGAAGCTAAGAGGTAGAGTTCATGAACTTAAAACAAGGTGCTGTGAGTGTGAGGGAGTACGACCTCAAGTTTAATCAACTTTCAAAGTATGCTACTCATTTGGCAATCGATCCTAGATCTAGGAAGGATGAGTTCCTGATGGTGGTCTATGACTTAGTAAGTGAAAAAATGCCAGTCAGCCATATGAATTAGTGACATGGACTTGTCTCAGTTAATAAACTATGCCAAGTAAATGGAGGAGGAGAAATTGAGGAAGAGAAGAGGGCATGAGGCCAAGAGTGCTCGATTTGAGGGTAAATTCCAAAAGGGTGGTATATTTGTTCAAGGCCAAGGGCCTACTCATGCTACTTATACGGGTTTGCCAATGACTTTCCTAGGCCTCAAGGTGTTGGTCGTGTGGCTCCTAATAATGTGTGCCCCAAATGTGTGAGTAGTCATAGAGGCGCATGTTTGAAGGGTTCTAATGCATGCTATGACTGTGGGGAGCTTGGTCACAAGAAGGTAGATTGTCCAAGAAATCGTGGCAAAGGCCTAGTGCAAACGTGGTCCCATTGGGTAGAGGTGGTCTTCAAGGTGGGCCCCCAAGGCACAACCAATTTTATGCACTACATGGGAGGCAATGGGTTGGTGAGGTCCCCGATGTTGTTACCGGTATGTTGGAAATCTTTTGACTTTGATGTATATGCTTTGATTGATCCGGGTGCCACTCTTTCTTTTCTTACCCCTTTTATTGCTAAAAAGTTTCATATTGACCCTGAGTTGTTGCATGAGTCATATGAATTGTCTACTCCTACTGGTACCTCTATTGTTGCTATGAAAGTTTACATATTTTTATTTTGCATAAGTTGTTGCCTTGCGATTTTGTTGAACTAGACATGGTAGATTTTGGTGTCATTCTTGGGATGGATTAGTTGCATGCATACTATACTTCTATTGATTGTAGAACCTGTAGGGTCAAGTTTCAATTTCTAAATGAACCCGTCCTTGAGTGGGATAGTCAAAATGTGGTAGTCAATGGTAGATTCATTTCATGCATTAAAGCCTGTAAGTTGATCACTAAGGGGTGTCTTTATCAACTTGTGAGGGTTAAAGCTATTGAGTCCAAAGTCCCTTCCGTTAAATCGATTCCGATTGTAAATAAATTTCTTGATGTCTTCCCAAATGACCTTCCTGGCGTCCCTCTCGAAAGGGAGATAGATTTTGGTATAGAACTCCTCCCCAATACTTAACCTATCCCCATTCCCCCTTACCGTATGGCCCCAGCAGAATTGAAGGAGTAAAAGGAGCAGTTGAATGATTTGTTGGAGAAAGGATTTATTGAACCTAGCCAATCACCTTGGGATGCTCCGGTGTTGTGTGTGAAAAAGAAGGATGGGTTCCTTAGAATATGCATTGACTACTGGCAACTCAATAGGGTCACTATCAAGAATAGGTATACTCTTCCAAGGATCGGTGATTTGTTTGACCAATTACAAGGGGCTAGCTTCTTCTCTAAGATTGATCTTCAGTCCGAGTATCATCAAGTGAGGGTGAGGGAATGTGATATTCCTAAGACGGCCTTCTGGACTAGATATGGGCATTATGAGTTTGTTGTGATGTTGTTTGGGTTGACCAATGCACCGGCCATCTTCATGGACCTAATGAATAGGGTCTTCAAACCATACCTTAATTACTTTGTTGTGGTCTTCATTGATGATATATTGATCTATTCACATAGTAGGGATGAGAATATAGGTCATTTGAAGGTGGTGTTGCAAAGATTGAGGGAGGAGAAATTGTATGCTAAATATGACAAGTGTGAGGTTTTGTTGAAGGAGGTTGCATTCTTGGGTCATGTGGTGTCAGATAATGGTATAAAAGTGGATCCTAAGAAAACCAAAGTGATTAGAAATTGGCGTAGACCATTGACCCCATAGGATATTAGGAGCTTCTTGGGCCTAGCAGGTTATTATAGAAGGTTTTTGAATGGGTTCTCCTCCATTGCTTCCCCTATGAAAAAATTGACTCAAAAGAACGTTAAGTTTGTGTGAAAGATAAGCTTGTGTCTGCTCCTATATTGTCACTACGAGATGAGGCTTGAAGGATTTGTGGTGTATTTCGATGCTTCCCATGTTTGTTTGGGTTGTGTGTTGATGCAAAATTATAAGGTCATAGATTATGCTTCTAGACAACACAAAGTATATGAAAGGAACTAACCTACCCATGAGCCAGAGTTAGCTGCCGTTGTGTTTGCATTAAAGATTTGGCATCATTACTTGTATGGGATGCATGTGGATGTGTTCACCAATCATAAGAGCCTCCAATATGTCTTCACTCAAAAGGATCTCAACTTGAGGCAAAGGAGATGGTTATAACTTCTTATAGAATATGATATGAGTGTGCATTATCATCCGGGTAAGGCAAATATGGTAGTGGATGCTTTGAGTAGGGTGTCTATGGGTAGCTTTGCCCATGTTGACGGTGGTAGGGAGATGGCTAAGGAGGTGCACCGATTGGCTAGATTGGAGGTTAGGTTGGAAGAGGTTGGTGATGATGGTATGGTTGCTATTGATGGGTCTAAGTCTTCATTAGTTGATGAGGTCATAACAAAACAAGATCTTGACTCCTCCTTGCTGAATTGAAGACCTTGGTGAAAGATGGCAAAGTAGAGGTTTCTCCCAAGGGGGAGATGGTGCCCTTAGGTACCAAGGTAGGTCGTCTGTGCCTGGTTGATGGTTTGAGGGAGAAGATCCTAGATGAGGCCCATTAATCTTCTAATTCTATTCACCCCGGTTTCACTAAAATGTATAGAGACTTGAGAGATGTGTATTGGTGGGGAGGCATGCAGAGGGACATTACCAAATTCGTTTTCGGTTGCCATAATTGTCAACAAGTCAAAGCTAAACATCAAAGGCTCAGGTGGCCTTATCTAATACATAGAGATTCCTGCTTGGAAGTGGGAGGTGATTAATATAAATTTTGTGGTTGGGTTGCCCAAGATTAGAAAAGGTTTTGATTCCATTTAGGTGGTGGTTGATAGGATGACAAAATCGGCTCTTTTTCTACTAGTTAAGACCACATATGGGGCTGAAGAGTATGCAAGGTTGTACATCCATGAGTTAGTGAGGTTGCATGGGGTTCCTTTGTCCATCATATCAGATCGTGGTTCACAATTCACTTCACAGTTTTGGAGGTCTTTTAAAAGGTGTCTTGGCACAAAAGTTCACCATAGTACGTCCTTCCACCCTCAAATGGATGGCGAAGCCAAAAGGACTTTTCAAAAACTTTAGGATATGCTAAGGTCTTGTGTATTGGAGTTGAGGCTTTGTAGGGATAACTAGCTTCCTTTGATTGAGTTTTCCTACAATAATAGCTATCATTCTAGCATTGGTATGGCTTCTTTCGAGGCTCTTTACGGGAGACGTTGTAGATCACTGGTTTGTTGGTTTGAGGTTGGAAAGATGGCTTTGTTAGGACCGGATTTTGTTGTGGAGGCACTTGAGAAGGTTAGGATGATAAGGGAATGGTTGAAGACGGCCCAAAGTCGGCAAAAATCCTATGTCGATGTGAGAAGAAGAGACCTTGAATTCAAAGTTGGTGATTGGGTTTATTTGAAAGTTTCTCTGATGAAAGGTGTGGTATGTTTTTGTAAGAAGGGGAAGTTGAGTCCAAGATATGTTGGTCCTTATGAGGTCTTGAAGAGGATTGGCAAGGTAACTTATGAATTGATGTTGCCTAATGAAATGAATTTGGTTCATCTGGTATACGATGTCTCTTTGTTGACAAAATGTGTTGGTGATCCTAATGCTATTATGCCTCTTGATGTTGTGGGATTTTTTGTGGATAACTTGAGTTATGAGGAGATTTCGATTTATATTTCGGATAGGCAAGTGAAGAGATTGAGGAACAAGGAGGTGGCATCCATTAAGGTTCTTTGGAGGAACCAACAAATCAAAAGTGCTACTTGGGAGGCTGAAGCGGACACGCAAAAGCGGTATCCTCATCTTTTGACTCTACTCAAGCCTATGGTACTAATTCTAAGTCCCGTATGTGATTTCAAGTCTTATGTTTCAGCCCCTATGTCATTCATATGCATTCATATTTATGTTGGCAAGTTTATGATGATTTTACACTTATGTTGAGATTTTGAAAATGGTGTTTTGAATGTAGTGTTGCATTTTTGTTCGAGCTTGATTGTTTATGATCTTTCTTGTCTTGTACATCTCTTTTACATTCAGGGATGAATGTTCCCAAGAGGGAGATATTCAAATGACCCCAAAAAAGTGCCCGAAATATGCCTCGGAATGCCTGGAATTTTAAATTCCATGTATCTCAAAATCCATTTGTTATTTCAAAAATTTGACTTCATATTCTTGTTCAGGGGCTTAAAATTAGGGGAGAAGGGTCTAACCCCAATTTTAGAGCAACTGTATCAAAATACGAAAATCCCATGGTGCAATTTCCAGTGAGGTTTTCGCGTCGCGGACTGCTTATTTTGGGACCTTTTTTAAGTTCGGTCCAAGACTTGTAAGCCTGGGGCCTAAGTGTTCCCAAACGTGTTTTTACCGATACTTAGCCAAATTTCACCCTCATATTACCAAAAACATTTCCCAATACTCACTCAAACACTTACCATATTTTCACTCTCAAATTCAAGTCCCAAACCCTCATTCCAAGCTAAGGTTCTCCTTCAAGGTTCTTCTTCAAGCTTCAAGTCTCCATCTCCAATTTTCACCAAGATCATCTCTAAGATAAGGTATATGAGTTTCTTTCATGAGTTCCTTCCACCAATGATACCCAAGCCTCCTTTTTACTAAAATTGCATGATTTAAAGTATATTTACAAATGGGTCTTGCTTTTTATGAAATTCACTGCACACTATGTTAAAGCTATGTAAAGTTGTGATTGTTTTCCTATGTTTTGAGCTATAAATCTTGGATCTATTGTAAGTTTTGATGAGGGCTTTTGATCTATGTTCCATGAGGGTGTTGAAAGGTGTTGCTTGATGGTTTTACAATGGACTTTATTGCATGATTTCATCTCTATATTTCATGATTTTATTCTGGCATTACACACCCTCTATGTGTTTGATAAAATATCCGGATGTGGTTTCTTGAGGAGTTGAAGGTCCAAAGCATGAGATATGATATGAATGACTATATGATGATGAAATGAGCTTATGTATATGATATATTCTATATAAAGTTTTGCATTAGATCATACCCGATCCGGGGGGATAAGAGCTCGGGTAACTGAGGTGGGGGTTTGCACTCATCAACCATGTGAGGGGTTTGTACTTCGCTACCATGATGACAAGGTGTGATTATCATCAACAATGTAAGGGGTTTGTACCACACCACCAGGGTGATAGGGTAAAACCATCATTAACTAGCAAGGGGTATGTACATTTAAAATCTAGTTTGGTCTCTTATACACATATGGTATCTTATATGAGCATGAGCTACTTAAGCATGTTTTATTTGTGCATTGGTCATACATGCCATATTTTTATATTATTCCTATTGCCTATTGTTATGCATTTTTATTATGATGCCCAGTTTTTGTTGCATTGCATCCTATATACTTCATGCATTCAAACGTACCAACCCATACTCTATGCCTACATGATGTCACCATGTAGGAACCGGTGCCTAAGTTGATCATCCTCCTCCATGTGGCTGGTTTGATGCTAGTCAAGCTAGTTGGTAAGTCCTCCACTTCAGGGGCCTTAGTATGTTGCTCTTATTATGTATTTAGACATTCTTCATTATTGACTATGTTGACTATGAGGGTGAGCCAAGTTGCTTTGTCTTGGCCCCACACTTATCTATGTATTAGAGGTGTTTGTTGGAGATGTTATATATCTATGATATGAGTTTGTGTCTTGTCACTTGATTATGATGTTATACAAACTTTTCCCTTAGTCCCATTGCCCCCTTCTAACTCTTTTATGTTGTTTATATGCTTCCACGACCAATGATGTGTACTGACAAGTTAAGAGGCTTGTTTGGGGTTCCTTCAGGTTCTCCATTCGCCGTGTCACGTTTAAGCCGTAGGCTTGGGTCGTGATAGAATGATAGATATTGTTATAGGAAAACTCAATCAATAGAAGATGATCATCACAACTGCCCTTAAACTCCAATACACAAGCCCGAATCATATCCTCAAGTGTTTGGATAGTTCTTTTGGCTTGGCCATTCGTTTGAGGGTGAAAAGTCATACTAAGTTTAACTCTTGTACCAAGACCCCTTTGAAAGGACCTCCAAAAAAGTGAAGTAAATTAAGGACCATGATCCAATATGATGGACAAAGTAATCCCATGCAACCTCACCAAGTCATGAACATACAACCTAGCATAATCTTCAGCTCCATATATAGTCTTAACAGGTAGAAAATGAGCCAATTTCGTCATCCTATAAACCACAACCCAATGAGCCAATTTCGTTTTCCTATCAACCACAACCCAAATGGAATCAAAACCCTTTCTAATCTTGGGCAACCCAACCATAAAATCCATATTAATCTCCTCCCGCTTCCAAGTAGAAATCTCTATGTCTTGTGCTAGGCCACTCGGCTTTTAGTGTTCGGCCTTGACTTGTTGGAAACTATTGCAACCGGAAACAAATTTGGCAATGTCCCTCTTCTTACCTCCCCACCAATACACCTATCTTAAATCTATATACATCGTAGTAGAACCGGGGCAAATAGAATAGGAAGAACCATGAGGCTTAACAAGAATATTTCCTCTCAAGCCATCAATACAAGGCACACACAACCTACATTAGTATCTAAGGGTGCCATCTCCCCCTTGGTATAAAACCTCCACCCTACTATCTTTCACCAATGCCATCAACTCCAACAAAGCGAGGTCAAGATCTTGCTTAGCCTTCACCTCCTCAACCAATGAAGATTAAGAACCATCAATAACAACAACACCACTATTTTCAACCTCTTCCAACCTAACTCCCAATCTAGCCAACCGATGGACCTACCTATCCACCCCTTTGGCACCATCGTCAACATGAGCTTGGCTACCCTTCGACACCCCACTCAAAGAATCGGCCACCACATTAGCCTTACGGAGATGATAATGCACACTCATATCATAGTCTTTAAGAAGTTTTAACCACCTTTTTGGTCTCATGTTGAGATCTTTTTGAGTGAAGACATATTGGAGACTCTTATGGTCAGTGAACACATCAACATGCATCCCAAACAAATAATGACACCACATCTTTAATACAAATACCATTGTGGCTAGTTCAAAATCTTGAGTAGGATAAATCTTTTCATGTACTTTGAGTTTTCTAGAAGTATAGGCTGTCACCTTACCATTTTGCAATAAAACATAACCCAAACTGACTCTAGAAGTATCATAGTACACAACAAACCCCTCTAGCCCTTCCGGTGGTGACAATATAGGAGCAGACACAAGTTTATCTTTCAATGTTTGGAAACTCTTTTCACACTCTTCGGTCCACGCCAATTTGGCTTCCTTTTGAGTGAACTTGGTCATAGGAGAAGCAATAGAAGAGAACCCATTCACAAACCTCCAATAGTAACTTGCTAAGCCCAAGAAGTTCCTAATATCCAACGTGGTGAATGGTCTCGGTCAATTTCTAGTCACATCCATCATTTTAGGATCCACCTTAATACCATCCTTCGACACCACATGACCTAGGAAGGCAACCTCTTTTAACAAAAAATAACATTTTTCATACTTGGCATACAACTTCTCTTCCCTCAATTTGTAGCATTACCCTTACATGACTCATATGCTCCTCCTTACTATATATATAGATCAAAATATTATCAATGAAGACCACAACAAATAAATCAAGGTAGAGTTTAAGGACCCTGTTTATAAGATCCATGAAGATAGCGGGTGCATTGGTCAACCCAAAGGAAATCACAACAAACTCATAATACCCATACCCAGTTCGGAAGGCTGTCTTAGGAATGTCACACTCCCTCACCTTCACTTGATGGTACCTGATCTAAAGATATCTTAGAGAAGTGACTAGCCCCTTGCAATTGGTCAAACAAATCATTAATTCTTGGAAGAGGATACTTATTCTTTATGGTGACCCTATTAAGTTGCCAGCAGTTAATAAACATTCTAAAGGACCCATCAATCTTCTTCACAAACAACATCGGAGCACCCTAAGGTGAACAAACACTTGACCAACTTATGGGCTTTAATACAAAAGATGAATGAACACTTGACCATCACATCATGACTCTCCCACTCAAGAAAGGCTTCATTTGGGAGTTGAAATTTGACCCTACGGGTTCTACAATCAGTAGAGGTATAGTATGCATGCAACCAATCCATCCCAAGTATGACATCAAAAACCACCCTTTCCAAATCAACAAGATCACAATGCTATATCTTATGCAAAATGCAAATGGGATAATTTCTATACACCTTCCTAGGACCAATAGATGTATCAATAGGAGTTGACACCTCATCAAACTCTCACAACAGCTTGGGCCAACATGAAACGTTTTGGCAACAAAGGGGGTAGCAAAACAAAGAGTGGCACCTGGATCAATCAATGCATACATATCAAAATCAAAGACTTTTAACATACCGATGATGACATCGATAATCTCCTCAACCCCTTGCCTCCCTTGGAGTGCATAGAACTGATTATGCCTTGGGGCACCATCTTGTCTACCACCTTTCCCCAAAGGAATCACATTAGTACCTTATGGATGAACCTCCTTACCCTTGTTGCAATTTTGAGCGAAATCCATCACCTTATGCATAAATTCCCATAACCATAACAAGCATTAGTATCCCTCAAGCACGGGCCACTATGACCCCTACAACATTTTGGAAAACCACCATTAGGAATCACACCCCCAACACCTTGGGCCCTTGGAAAGTGATTGGAAACCCTCTTATTAAATGCAGGAGAAGACCCTTGGCCTTGATAAAACAGGCCACAGTTTCGACCTTGGAAGTTTCCCTCAAAATGGGCCCTCATGGCCTCATTACTCGTTCTCTTCCTCAATTTTTCCTTCTCCATTTGTTTGTCATAGGTTATCAAATGGGACAAATCCATGTCACTAATCAACATAGCGGAACGACCTTCCTCAATCACCAAATCGGATACACCCATCACGAATTTGTTCATTCTAGACCTCAGGTCGGCAACCAAGTGGGGAGAAAATCTAGAGAATTGATTAAACTTGAGGGCATACTCCCTCACACTCATAGACTCTTGTTTCAAATTCATAAACTCCACTATCTTGGCCTCCCTAAGCTCAAGAAGGAAGAACCAATCAAGAAAAGCCACCTAGAACTCTTCCTAAAGTACCACATTATTGATTCCCTTCTCATCCCATTGATTAAACCATATTTGTACTACCCCTTTAAGTTGGTAGGACTCCAACTCCACTTTCTCTTACAATCTAACACCATGATATCAAATACCTTGTAGACCTTATCAATGAACTCTTTAGGGTCCTCTTCTACCTTA
This sequence comes from Solanum medicagineum, assembly GCA_026153255.1. Taxonomy (NCBI): domain Eukaryota; kingdom Viridiplantae; phylum Streptophyta; class Magnoliopsida; order Solanales; family Solanaceae; genus Solanum; species Solanum medicagineum. The sequence goes on along the minus strand of JAPFFP010102577.1, from coordinate 5,653 downwards.
GACCCATAGAATTCCATTGGGTTCATCCTCATAAAATCCCTCACCAGGGATGCCGATAAAGGAACATGAGGGGCTTGGGCCCCTCGGTTGACTTGGTTATCCACAACTTGTGCTAGCAAAGTGAGAGCATCCCAAAGCTCACCATGAGCTGGTTGTTCCTCAGGAGTGCGGGCTCTCCTTCCTCATGTGTTAGGCATGATCTAGCATAGTAAAGAGTAGTCGATGCGGGGACCAAGGCAAACTAACTGGGCTCATACTCATAGTCTAAATAGACAATAAAGAAGAATGTCTCAATACATGATAGGAGAAACATAGAGTAAGGTCCCTGAAGTGGAGGGCTCACCAACTAGTTTGAATAGTACCGAACTAGCCATGTGGAGGAGGATGATCAACTTGGACTTCGATTCCTACATGGTGATATTATGTAGGCATAGAGTATGCGTTAGAATTTTCAATGTATTAAGTATGTAGGATGCAATGCAAACAAGAATTGAGCATCATAATCAAAATGCATAATAATAGGCAATAGGCATAATATAACTATATGGCATGTATGATCAATGCATAAGTAAAACATGCTAAAATAGCTCGTGCACATATAGGATATCATATGTGTAGAAGATACCAGGCGAGATTTCCAAATGTACAACCCTTTGGTAGGTTAGTGATGATGTCGCCCCATCACTTAGGTGGATGAGTACAAACCCCCATCTTGGTTGGTGATACTGCCGCCCCATCACCATGGTGGAGAAGTACAAACCCTTCCCTATGTTGAAGAGTACAAACCCCCATATAGGTTAGTGATGATAATGCCCCATTACTAGGTGGAGAACTACAAACCCTTCCCTAGGTTGATAAGTACAAACCCCCATCTAGGTTATCTGGGTTCTTAGTCCCCCCGAACTAGGTATGGTCTAATGCCACACTTTATGTAGAATTTATCATGTACATAAGCTCATGTCATCATTATATGGTCATTCATATTATATTGTATCCTTTGGACCATCAACTCCTCAAGAAACCATATCCGAACATTTTATCAAACACTTTGAGGGTGTGTAATGCTAGTATTAAACGACGAAACATAGAGATGAAATCATGTAGAAAAATCTATTCTAAAACCATCAATCAAAACCTTGCAACACCCTCAAGCAATATACCTCAAAACCCCTCATCAAATCTTACAATAAATCGAAGATTGATAGCTCAAAATATGGCAAAACAGTCACAACTGTACACAACTTTAACATAGTGTGTTGTGAATTTCATCATGATCAAGACCCATTTGTAAATCAACATTAAATCATGCAATTGGAGTAAAAGGAGGCTTGCGTATCATGGGTGGAAGGAACCCATGAAAGAAACCCACATATCAAAGCTTAGAGATGAACTTGGTGAATATTGGAGATGGAGACTTTAAGCTTGAAGAAGAACCTTGAAGGAGAACCTTAGCTTGGGATGAGGGTTTGGGACTTGAGTTTGGGGAGTAAAAATATGATAAGTGTTTGAGTGAATATTGAGAAATGTTTGAATGATATGAGGGTGAAATTTGGCTAAGTATGAGTAAAAACACGTTTGGGAACACATAGGCGCAAGACTTAGAAGTCTTGGACCGAACTAAACATACATTCCCTAAAATGAACAGGGGTGCGTCGCGAGGGGGTCGCGAAAAACCCACTGGAATGCGTACTTTGGAATTTCATAATTGCTAATATTTCTCTCTTAAATTAGGGTTAGACCCTTCTTCACTTAATTTTGACCCCTTGAACAAGAATATTAAGTTTGATTTTCGAAATAACAAATGGATTTTGAGATATCTAGAATTTAATATCTCGAGCATTCTAAGGCACATTTTCGAGCACTTTTTGGGGTCGTTTCAATATCTTCCCCTTGGGAACATTCTTCCCCGAATGTAAAAGAGACATACAATTCACGAATGATCATAAACAAACCAGCCCCAACTAAGATGCAACATTACATTTAAAACATCATTTTCAAAAGTCTCAACACAAGTGTAAAATCATCTTAAACTTGCCAACTTAAACATGACTGCATATGAATGACATAGGGGCAGAAACATAAGACTTGAATCACATAGAAGACTTAGAGTTAGTACGTTAGGCTTGAGTGGAGTGGAAAAGATAAGATACCTCTTTTCCATGTCTGCTTCAGCCTCCCAAGTAGCACTTTCGATTTGTTGGTTCCTCCAAAGGACCTTAACGGATGCTACCTCCTTCTTCCTCAATCTCTTCACTTTCCTATCTAAGATCTGAACCGGAACCTCCTTATAAGTAATGTTATCCTCAATAACACCCACAACATCAACAGACTCAATAGCATTAGGTTCACCAGCACATTTTCTCAACATAGGGACATGGAACACCGGGTGAACAAAATTCATTTCACTAGGCAACTTCAACTCATAAGCTACCTTGCCAACCATCTTTAGGATAACATAAAGACCAACATATCTCGGACTCAACTTCCCCGTTTTACTGAAACAGACCATACCTTTCATTGGAGAAACTTTCAAACAAACCCAGTCACCCAATTCGAATTCAAGGTCTGTTCTTCTCACATCGGCATAGGATTTTTGACGACTTTGGGCTGTTCTTAACCTTTCCCTAATCATCCTAACCTTCTCAAGAGCCACCATAACAAAATCCAGTCCCAATAAAGCCAGATCTCCAACCTCAAACCAATCACAGTGATCTACAACTCCTCCCACAAAGAGACTTAAAAGGAGACATATTGATACTAGAGTGATAACTATTGTTATAGGCAAACTCAATCAAAGAAATATGATCATCCCAAGTACCCCTCAACTCAAATACACAAGCCCTTAGCATATCCTCAAGGGTTTGAATGGTTCTTTTGGCTTGTCCATCCGTTTGAGGGTGGAAGGCCGTACTAAGGTGAACTTTTGTACCTAGACCCCTTTGAAAAGACCTCCAAAAGTGTGAAGTAAATTGTGTAACATGATCCAATATGATGGAAAAAAGGAACCCCATGCAACCTCACTAACTTATGGATGTACAACCTTGCATACTTTTCAGCCCCATATGCGTTCTTAACCAATAGAAAGTGAGCCAATTTAGTCATCCTATCAACCACCACCCAAATGGAATCAAAACCTTTTCTAGTCTTGGGCAACCCAACCACAAAATCCATATTAATAACCTCCCATTTCCAAGTGGGAATCTCTATGTTTTGGGTTAGGCCACCCAGCCTTTGATGTTCGTCTTTGACTTTTTGACAACTATGGCTATCGGAAACGAACTTGGCAATGTCCCTCTTCATGACTCCCTACAAATACACCTCTTTCAAGGATCTATACATTTTTGTGGAACCGGGGTGGATAGAATAGAAGAATTGTGGGCCTCATCAAGGATCTTCTCCTTCAAACCATCAACACAAGGCACACACAACCTACTATGGTACATAAGGGCACCATCTCCCCCTTGGGAGAAAACCTCTACTTTGCCCTCTGTCACCAAGGCCTTAGATTCAAGAAAGGATGGGTCAAGATCTTATTTTGCTATCACCTCATCAACCTAAGAAGACTTAAACCCATTAGTAATCACAACACTATCATCACCAACCTCTTCCAACCTAACCCCCAATCTAGCCAATCTATGCACCTCCCTAGTCGTCTCCCTATCACTACCATCAACATGAGCTAGGCTACCTATGGACACTCGACTCAAAGCATCCGCCACCAAATTTGCCCTACCCAGATGATAATGCACACTTATTTCATTATTTTTGAGAAGTTCTAGCCACCTTCTTTGTCTCAAATTGAGATGTTTTTGAGTGAAGAAATATTGGAGTTTCTTATTATCGGTGAAGACATCAACATTCATCCCATACAAATAATGACGCCAAATCTTTAATGCAAACACCACGGCGACCAATTCAAGATCGTGGGTAGGGTAATTCCTTTCATGCACTTTGAGTAGCCTAGAAGCATAGGCTATGACCTTACCATTTTGCATTAGAACACAATCCAAACCAACTCTAGATGCATCACAATACACAACAAAACCCTCAAGCCCATCCGGTAGTGGCAATATAGGAATGGACAAAAGCCTATCCTTCAATGTTTGGAAGCTTCTATCACAATCATCGGTCCACACAAACTTAACCTTCTTTTGTTTCAATTTGGTCATAGGGGAAGCCATGGAGGAGAATCCATTCACAAATCTTCTATAATAACCCGCAAGGCCCAAGAAGCTCCTAATATTCGACGGGGTCAATGGTCTAGTCCAATTCCTAATCACATTGGTTTTCTTAGGATCCAGTTTTATACCATCCCCTGACACCACGTGACCTAAGAATGCGACCTCCTTCAACCAAAATTCACACTTGTCATATTTGGAATACAATATCTCCTCCATCAACCTTTGCAACACAACCCTCAAATAACCCATATGCTCCTCCCTACTATGTGAGTAGATCAAAATATCATCAATGAAGACCACAACAAAGGAATCAAGGTAAGGTTTGAAGACCCTATTCATTAGGTCCATGAAGATGGCCGATGCATTAATCAACCCAAACGACATCATAACAAACTCATAATGCCCATACCTAGTTCGGAAGACCATCTTGGGAATATCACACTCCCTCACCCTCACTTGATGATACCTAAACCGAAAATCAGTTTTAGAGAAGAAGCTATCCCCTTGCAATTGGTAAAACAAGTCATCAATTCTTGGAATAGGATATCTATTCTTTATAGTGACCCGATTGAGTTGCAGGTTGTCAATACACATTCTAAGTGACCCATCTTCTTTTTCACAAGCAACACCGGGGCACCAAAAGGTAATTGACTAGATCTAATAAATCCCTTCTACAACAAATCTTTCAATTGCACTTTTAACTCCTTCAACTCCGCCGGTGCCATACGGTAAGGGGGAATGAAGATAGGTCGGGTATCGAGAAGGAGATCTATGACAAAATCTATCTCCCTTTCGGGAGGGATGCTGTGAAGGTCATTTGGGAAGGCATCAAGAAACTCATTTACAATTGGAAATGAGTCAACGGAAGGGACTTTTGACTCCACATCTTTAACTATCACAAGATGGTACAAACACCCCCTAGAAATCAACTTATGGGCATCAATCCATGAAATGAATCTACCCTTGACCACCACATATTGACTTTCCCATTCAAGGATGGGTTCATTAGCAAATTGAAACTTGACCCTACGAGTTCTACAATCAATAGAAGGATAGTAGGCATGCAACCAATCCATCCCAAGAATGACATCAAAATCTATCCTGTCTAATTCAACAAGATCACAAAGCAACATCTTATACTAAATGTAAATAGGACAACTCCTATAAACTTTCCAAGCAACAATAGAGGCACCAGTAGGAGTCAACACCTCATATGACTCATGCAAAAACTTGGGGACAACATGGAACTTTTTAGCAACAAAAGGGGTAACAAAGGAAAGAGTGACACCTGGATCAACCAAAGCATACATACCAAATTCAAAGATTTTCAACATATTGGTAACAACATCGGGGACCTTACCAACCCCTTTTCTCCCATGTAGAACTTAAAATTGATTGTGCCTTGGGGCACTACCTTGAGGACCACTCTCCCCAATGGGACCGCATTAGTACCCCGGACTTTGCCACGATTT
>JAPFFP010102539.1:0-19538 GCA_026153255.1 Solanum medicagineum | reverse complement strand
CCCCTTTCATTGGAGACACCTTTAAAAATACCCAATCCCCTATTGAGAATTCCAATCCTCTCCTCCTAGCATCCGCATACACTTTGTGATGACTTTGGGCTGTTTCTAGCCGTTGTTGTATCATCTTAACTTTTTCCATGGCTTGTTGTACTAGATCTGGCCCAAGCAATGTGGTTTCACTCACTTCAAACCATCCTATCGGCGACCTACACTTGATCCCATACAAGGCTTCGTAAGGTGCCATCTTGATACTTGCATGGTAGCTGTTATTATAGGCAAATTCAATAAGTGGCAAATAGTCCACCCAACTACCTTTAAAGTTCAATGCACAAGCTCGCAACATATCTTCAAGTGTCTGAATGGTGCGTTATGCTTGACCGTCTGTTTGAGGGTGGAATGTTGTACTCAAATTCACTTGTGTCCCTAAACTCTTTTGGAAGGACTACCAAAACTTTGCAGTGAATTGAGCTCCTCGGTCAGATATAATGGAGATTGGGACTCTGTGTAGCCTGACTACCTCTTTTAGGTATAGCTTGGCATACTCTTCAGCTGTATAATCACTTTTAACTGTAAGGAGTGTGCTGACTTTGTGAGTCTGTCAACTATTACCCATATGGAATCAAACTTCTAAAATGAGCAAGGCAAACCTGTAACAAAATCCATATTGATCATATCCCAATTCCACGTTGGGAGCTCTATACTCTGCATATAACCTCCTGGCTTTTGGTGTTCTACTTTCACCTGTTGGCAATTTGGACATTGAGCCACAAACTCTGCAAGGTCTTTTTTCATGCCTCCCCACCAAAACATTCCCTTCAGGTCATGGTACATCTTAGTTGATCCTGGATGGATGGAATGTCGGGAATAATAGGCTTCTTCCATTGTCATCTTTCTTAATCCATTAATATCAAGCACACATAATCTATTCTGGCAGTAAAGTACTCTATTTTGTGCAAGGTCAAATCCCTTTATCGTACCTTGACTCACCTTTTCCTTCAGTTGTAGCAGAATAGGATCCTCGAACTGCTTTTCTTTCACCTCCATTACCAATGAAGATTCCGTGACATTATGTACAATAACCCCTTCCTTTGGAGTCTCGAGAAGGTGAACTCCTAAACTAGCTAGCTGACATATATCCTTAGCCATGCCTAGACTTATCATAACTGCACCACCAATATTCATGATTGCCTTACGGCTCAAGGCATCAGCTACCACATTTGCCTTCCCTGGATGGTATAGTATATCAATATCATAATCTTTTATTAGCTCTAGCCATCTCCGTTGTCTTAAGTTTAGGTCTTTCTACTTAAAGATGTATTGTAGACTCTTATGATCAGTATATATGTCAACGTGGACCCCATACAAATAGTGGCGTCATTTTGTCAAAGCAAACATAACCGCTGCTAGCTCAAGATCATGTGTTGGATAGTTTTTCTCATGTGGTCGTAGCTGTCTGGAGGCATAAGCAATTACCCTACCATGTTGTTTCAGTACACACCCTAAGCCAACTCCTGAAGCATCGCAATACACTGCATATCCCTCAGTGCCTTCCAGAAGTACTAGCACAGGCGCAAAAGTTAGCTTCTTTTTCAGCTCCTGGAAGCTCCTTTCACATGCATCATTCCATTGGAACTTGGTTGCCTTATGTGTCAGCTTTGTTAGGGGTACAGAAATAGAAGAAAAACTTTTAACAAACCTCCTGTAATAACCTACCAAGCCTAGGAAGCTCCGGACTTCCATGGCCGTCGTTGGCCTTGGCCAATCTTTCACCGCATCAATATTTTGTGATTCAACTCTTATTCCCTCCTCAGACACAATATGACCCAAGAACGCCACAGAGTTTAGCCAAAATTCACATTTAGAAAACTTGGCATACAACTGCCGATCACGAAGAACCTGTAACACCTGTCGTAAGTGATCTGCGTGGTCCTCTTCTGACCTTGAATATACCAATATCTTATCTATGAATAATATCACGAAGATATCCAAGAATGGCTTGAATACCTTATCATCAGATCCATAAAAACCGCTGGTGTATTCGTTAGCCCAAATGACATAACAAGAAATTCAAAGTGACCACAGCGTATTCTGAAAGTTGTCTTGGGTATATCTTGTTCCTTCACCCTCACTTGGTGATAACCTGATCTCAAATCAATTTTTGAAAAGCATTTGGCACCCTATAACTGATCAAATAAATCATCAATCCTAGGGAGGGGATATTTATTCTTAATTGTCACCCTATGCAATTGCCGATAGTCAATACACATTCTCAAGGTGCCATCCTTTTTGCGTACAAATAATACTGGTGCACCCCAGGGGGACACACTAGATCTTATGAAACCTTATCCAATAAGTCTTTTAGCTGCTCTTTTAATTCCCACAATTTTGCTGGGACCATTCTATATGAAGGGATAGAAATAGGCTGTGTGCCTGGAAGTAAGCCAATACCAAAATCTATTTCTCTTTCAGGAGGTAAGCCTGGGAGTTCTTCAGGGAACATATTGACAAATTCATTCACTACGGGAACTGACCGAAGAGTTGGTGATTCTGCCTCCATATCCCTTACTCTAAATAGATGACATATATACCCCTTAGATATCATTTTTCTAGACTTAAAATAAGAGATAAACTTCCCCTTTGGTGCCCTAACATTGCCTTCTTATTCAAGAACCATCTCGTTCGGAAAGTGAATGTACACTCTCTTAGTTCGGCAATCCACAGTGGCATAGCAAGAAGCTAACCAATCCATACCCATTATAACATCAAATTCCACCATTTCTAGCTCAATAAGGTCAGCCAATGTGTCACGGTTACAAACAGTTACTACACAGTCATAATAAATTCTTCTAGCCATAATCGATTCACCGGTTGGTGTAGACACTTCAAATGATTTGTTCAATAATTTGGGTGTTCTCTTAAGTTTGCCCGCAACTAGTGGAGTGATGATGAATGATAGTGTAGAATCTGGGTCAAATAATGCATATATATTATGTGAAAAGATAGACAATGTACCTGTGACCACATCAAGCGAAGCTTCTAAATTTTGCCGACTCCCTAAAGCATAAGTGCGATTCTGGACTCCGCTAGAGCTAGCTGCCCCTCTAACACCTCTACCATGGTCCATAGGTGCTTGTTAACCCCTACCTAACGGAGGAACTGATGATGATGATGATGCAACAGCTGACCCAGTAGATTGTGCTATACCACCCATACGTCTCCTCGGGCAATCTCTCATCATGTGCCCTGGGGCACCACACCAATAACAAACATCTGTCCTAACACAACATATACCTGCATGACTCCTTCCACACTATTTACAAAGGTTGCTTGGGAGTCATTGGTTGGCCTGCCCAATAACCCATTGTCTAAGCACCTTGCCCTTCACCTCTTTGACCAAACTGATTACTTCGAGACCCTTGAAATTACAGTGGAGTACTAACTTCAGAGTAGGAGGACGATGGCCTAGGTGGTCTATTAGAAAACCGAGGCCTAACCTTAACTTGGGGTGGTGTAAACGGCCCCATAGATCTGGCTCTTTTGGCCTGCCCCTCTCCAACTCTTGTGTCCTTCTCCTCTGCCTCTGATCCTCCAATTTCTGTACAAAAGCCTGCATTCTTTTTATGTCCATATCTTTGTTCAAGGAAGCAATGATGTATTCTCTGACCAGATACGTATCCAACCTATCTACATATCGATGAACTTTATCTACCATGGTAGCAACTACATTAGGAGCATACCTTGCCAGGGAATTAAATTGAAGGCTATACTCTCTCACACTCATATTCCCTTGGTGAAAATTTAGGAACTGATTTGCACGGGCATCTCGGATCTCTAATGGCAAGAAATTCCTCTCTGAACTCTTTCCAGGTAGTTGGAGGTGCATCTATGCTCTTAGATTGCTTCCAAGCTTCATACCACAATATAGCCACTCCCTTCAGCCTGTATATCAATAACTCAACACTTATGTACCACTCACGTGCATAACATCTAAAGTACTTTGTATTTGATCAATAAAGTCTTGGGGATCTTCATTAGGATTTGACCTAGTGAAGGATGGAGGGTCCAAATTAAGAAAATCACGTATCCTGGTACCAGTTGCCCTATTCACACCACCTGAACCCATAACGGGACCTTCCTGCCTTTGACCTTGGCCAGCAACTATACGAGTCAATATTTGGACTGCATTTCTCAAATCCTGCACGGTAGCATCTATAGGTGGTTCTGGGGGAATTTCACTACTCTCGGGTTCATCGGGAGCTGGAGGAGTTGGAGATGTCTGTGACAAAGACTTCTATCGAACCTAATCTCATTGTCTTGCCTGGCTGGGTATACCAAACACTACTTCTACTCCCTTCCCTTTTACCTTTGTTCTGCCTTGTTACTGGCATGCTTGCTGTACAAAACAATTTAGAATTAGACATAATGCACCTATTACACTTAGCTCTATGGCACGATCTAAAGAATGAAAAGCAAGTAACAACTCCTAAATGCCACGTAGCCTCCTTCTTATAAATGTGGTGCACAACACATCGATAAACAAGATTCTACATAGACACAGCTTTGTAGACTCCCTAGGACGACCCGCTCTGATACCGCTTCTGTCACGCCCCAAAGTCCCGTTAGGGTGGACTAGCACCTGTTGCTGATAAGGCTCAGGAGAACCAACCTGTATCTATGCGCTTTCTATACATATTATAAGAGATTTCTACCTTTGACATGCCTTTAAGAACATAAACAGTGATAACAAGACAAAAAGAAATGCATATGACTAGGCCGTTGGGGCCACGGTGTTTGAAGTATGAGACATGACCACATTTTTATTTACATAGTCCACAAAGTCTCTACATAAATAAAGTATCTTACAAGGGTCAGGACAGGCCCCGCCTCAACTAACTGTACAATGTAAACATATAAGCTCTAGACACCCATAAAGGCCCGAAGCAACCTAGAGCTTGGTATAAGCAACTGGATGTCTTGTACTCCTACTGGGGAGATCTACTAGCACTTGTACCGGCAGCATGAAATGCAGATCCCCCGTAAGGGATGTTAGTACGAGATAATGTAATGAATATGTAAGGCATGATATACTGTATGTGAAGTAACAGCTCAACTGAGACCATGCACTGGTGCAAGATTAGAGACCACTCTTGGTTATACTTTGGAATCATGTATTTTATGTTCTTTATATTACTTTACCTTTACTGTATAATCTGTGCACAGTTGTAATACAAATGACCAATTGATCAGTGGTAAACTATATCGGGATCGTCCCTGGCTAGGTTCTTCCTTAACCCCTCAGGCTACCACCCGTGATAGGATCGTCCCTGGCTAGGTGATTCTTCCACCCCTCGGGCTACCACCAATCAATAAACAATATACTTTACCTTTCAATTACCTTTGAGATAGTTCTTTTGGTGGTCACAATATTGGAGCTGTAGGACTGTAGATGTAATATGTGACATGTAGATAATCATACAAGACAATATGACAATGAAAAGAGTACATTACATAAATAATGAAATGAGCATGAGATGAGATAACTCGTGAGGAACCCATGTAACTTGGTATCCATGTATGTATGCAGATTAGGTGACTATGTATAGGAGCACATGAAAATTTCAAAGAGTGGAGACATGGTTAATAGTCATGTCGGAGTTAGCAAGTGCCTTTATGTGCCAATAAAGAATCTAGGTTTCATGCCAAGTAATACGAAATCAAGTAGCCTTACGTACCTCATTGTATGACATCGTTACTACCTCGAGATAACCTTCCCTTCCTCCAAATATTTATCTACAATATAGTAGGTGATAAAACTAGCATTAATAGCCAATAGACACAACTTGGCAGCCCAATCACATAACAAAGCAATACACGGACAGCAAGCGTGTATTGATAAACCCGAGCGTATTCCTTCAACGTTTTCGCCCCTAATTGTATTTTTCTAATATATATTTTCATGTACACATTATGTGCAGCTTGGTTTGGTGCCACAATAGTCTTCCAATAGCCCACAAAGCATAACACATAACAATTCTACACAACCTAAAAATGGACAGCATAATGTTATCTCCCTTCGCTACATTTCGACGTCGACAACTCCAAATATATTACAATTCTAACCAAACTGTTCTAGCAACATTTACACATAAAAACAGCCTTAAACAAGTCTCAGAACAGTAACAAATCAGTCATTAAGGACGTGAGGCAATATCCTTCCATCCAACAACCCACAAGTTCATACTAAGCACATAATTGCGATATCACATAAGGACTCACTTTTGTGGACTGTAAATGTGGTGAATCAGCCTTCTTACATTACTATAAAACCAACCTTTGTTAAATACATAAGTATTAATTCATAATACATCCAACCAACAAGAGAAAAACCTCCGAAATAACAAGAAAAGTGTACAAGAATCCTTGGGATGCGTGCTGTCCAAAATTTCTAGCATATACATGATTAGCTTGTTCCTTTGGTTTTGACAAACAAACCATACTAGGTGCATAAGTAGACTTACTTACCTTTAAACTCAAGGTTTAGAGCTTGTTTAAGAGTCCTTGCAAGGTTATGAGAGGTTGTCTTTCACCCCTTTGAAAGAGAGCAAAGAATAACTAAGAAAGCAGATTTTTTTTCTTGTCTAAGTTGAAATGAATTTAGTGTGCTGTTTTGAGCCCTTTATAAAGGGTCTCTTGGCCGAATTACTCTTGAGATTTTTACCAACTTTTACCACGTAATAATAAGCTACTTACACAGCAGCTTGACCCTTACACTTGGGCCTAAATGGGTCTCCAAGTTGATGGGCTTGCGCTGCCCATTTTCCAACTTTCTCTTCACTTAGTTTAGGCCCAATTAGCCAAGTGGGTTGTGGTGTCTTTGGGCCCTTTTTAATATCTTTCTTGGGATAAACATATATTCCATTTATGATGCTAAAAGATGGGCTAAAGTTACACCCTTAACACGGACTTTATTCATAATCATATTTAGACTAATTCGACGTCGAGCCTCGTCTCCATTTAGCTAGCAAATTTAAGTTAAGTAAGTGGGTGACTCACCTGCTAGCTTACTAAGTCCTACAAGCACCTCAATCCTCTTACATCATTTAAGATCGTAATCTTCTCAATTTGACACAAACCATATATGCACTCGACCCTCTTAAGCGTTAGACACACATATAGCCCATTAACACGAGATTCAAGCACTTTTAAAAATTAGCACTAATTTAACCAAACCATGTCATGTTTCATTTGCATTGTACTAGCATCGTAAGGTGTGGGGTGTTACATCACAATCCCACAAAATAGTTGAAAATATATTCATAGTCATATTACTTATATTCTCAAAACATCATAATTTAGTTCTTGGAGTAACTCATTAAGGCATAGCCTATAATATCAAGATTGAGCTTTACATCATTCTTTACATTCATATCATGCTCATGAGCTCATAGCATACTTATTGGACCTCATAATAGTCTCAACATGCATAACATACGTAATTTTCCATAAGGCATTCATCATATAAGAGTCTTGACATGTATTCGTAATCAAATCATGATGGGTTCATGCACATAATCTTAAAACCATGCATTTCAAGAGTAAATGATATGAGAGGAGTAAAATAAAATCTCTTAAGCATTATCCAAAATCATCCACAAAAAATTCATCAAACTTAGCTAGGGCATCATTAAACCCTCATAAAAACTCAAAGATTTCACATGGCATTTCAATGCTTAATAGTACTCAAACATTCAATAGTATAAGTTCCTCCATAATATCAATGTTACAAGAGTTCATAATATTTTTAGAACTTGAAAATAGAATAAGGGGAAGAATGATAAAGCTTTTTGGAGGAAAGGACTCCACAAATCAAAACTCATATACCTTGGTGTGATTTAATTGAAGAAAGCTGACTTTAGAAGTGAAGAATCCAAAACCCTAGCTTGCACCTCACATTTCAACACCTTGGGGATACTTGAGAGTATTTGGGAGGGATTTAGACTTCGAAATATATTGAACGGAGAAGAATGAAGTAGATTAGGGTTGTTTTAAGGCTAAAAATGGTTCTTTTGGGGGTTAAAATGATGGGGTATAGGCATATAATAATAGGGACAGTCAAAATGGCCCTTAAAAAAATTCACTAAACAGGACCAGAGATCCCAATTATGGGTCATGGTCTAGTCTATGGATCGTGGAAAGAAGTTTCTTCTGGTAACTTTTTGAATCCTCAAAAATTGTCTCTGATCATCAATCCACAACAAGACTTATGGCTCATAAGCCAATGTAGGCCATGTGGTATCTCGTATACCCAACTTTAGAAATCAACATTTTTACCAAGTCTAGCCATCATTCCATAAGCTCAAGATACAACCTATGGGACCACTTACGACCCATAGGCACTCTTGTAAAACCCATTGATACTTAGAAAATTTCCAAATTTCATTTCTTAGGCACTTTTACACCTTCCAGCATGTGGGGCCTTACAATCACCTTTCTCAACTCACTGTCATTTGGCACACATAACCTCCCTTGATATCGAAGTACCCCATCTCTCTCTTGTGAGAAAACTCCTACCTTTCTGCCCTTTACGAAGGCTTTCAACTCAACCATGGCGAGATCAAGGTCTTGCTTAGCCTTAACCTTCTTAATAAAATAAGACCTGACCCATGAAGAACCATGGCACCACCATTTCTAGACTCATTCAATTCTAGTCACAATCTAGCAAACCTATAAACATCATTGACCAACTGGCATTTTGCATCATCTGCAAGGTGAGACACCTTACCCATGGAAACTCTACTTAGGGAGACATCTACCATATTGGCCTTTCTCAGGTGATACTTCATGCTCATGTCATAGTCCTTGAGTAGCCCTAACCACCTCAGTTGAATCAAATGAGATCCTTTTAGTTAAACACATGTTGGAGGCTCTTGTGGTGACATCCACATAAACCCCATAAAAGTAATGTCACCAGATTTTCAAGGCAAACACTACCACCGCAAGTTTTAAGATCAAGAGTTGGGTAATTCTTCTAATGCACTTTCAATAGTCTCAAGGCATAAGCAATCACCTTACCATTTTGCATTAACACACACCCCAACCCAATTCTTGATGCATCACAATAAACAATGAACCCATCATTTCCTTTTGGCATGTAATATTAGGGCCGAAGTTAGTCAATCCTTCAAAGTTTGGAAGCTTACTCGAAATCATCTGTCCACACAAACTTAGCTTTCTTTTGAGTCAACTTGTTGAGTAGGGATGAAAATGGAAGAGAAATCTTGCACAAAGCTTCTATAGTAATTGGCTAGGCCCAAGCAACTCCTTATGTTTGTAGGAGTCAATGGCCTTGGCCAATTTCTCACCGCTTCAGTCTTTTTAGGGTCAACTTTGATATCATCACATGATACCACATGCCCAAGAAAGGTAACCTCATCTAGCCAAAACTCACACTTGTCAAATTTTGCATAGATCTTTTGCTCCCTTAGAGTTCGCAATACCTCCCTCAAGTGCTCCATATGTTCTTGCTCATCTCAGTAGTACATTAGAATGTCATCAATAAACACCACGATGAACATGTCAAGGTAGGGTTTGAACACCCTATTCATGAGGTCTATAAATATAGTTGGTGCACTAGTGAGACCAAACGACATCACCACAAACTCGAAGTGACCATACCTAGTCGGAAAGTCCATCTTAGGAATGTCACCCTATCTCACCCTTAATTGGTGATACCCAGATCTCAAGTCAACCTTGGAGAAGTGCGCAGCCCCTTGCAACTGATCAAACAAATCATCTATCCTCGAACAATGATACTTGTTCTTAATGATGACCTTATTAAGTTATCGGTAGTCTATGCACATACTGAGTGACCCATGTTTCTTCCTTACAAATAGAACTGGAGCACCCAATGGAGACCGACTAGGTCTAATAAAACCCTTCTTTAACAAGTCCTTCAATTGCTCCTTTAGCTCCTTCAATTCCACATGAGATATTCTATATGAAGGGATTGAGAAAGGTTGAGTATTGGGTAGAAGATTTATGCCAAAATCTATGTCCCTTTTGGGAGGGACACTTGGTAACTCATCCATAAAGACATCGAAAAACTCATTCATAATGGGGACCGACTCAAGGGAAGAAATATTAGAAGTGAAATCTTTGACTCTTACTAGATGATAGATCCACCCTTTGGAAATCATTTTTTGAGCTTTTAATAAAGAAGTGAAGCGACTCTTACATGAAGAGTTATTACCCTCCTACTCAAGAATTGGCTCATTTGGGAATTGGAACTTGACTCTATGGATTCTACAATTAATGAAAGTATAGGAAGCATACAACTGATCCATACTGACAAATACATCAAAGTCTACCATGGAAAGCTCAACTTAGTCACAAGAGACAACTATGTACAAAAAAGAGATGGGACAATTTCTATAGACTCTTTGGGAAACAATAGACTCTCCTACGGGGTTACTTTTACGGGGTTACTTACTTCATAGGGTTCATGCAGGACTTCAGGACATGCATGAAATTTATTAGCAAGAAATAGAGTTACAAATGACAAATTAGCACCTGGATCTAGTAAAGCATATGCATCAAAAACTCCCAACATACCTGTAACAACATCCGGAGTCTCTTCGACCTCTTGGCAACCATGGAGAGCATAGTAGCGATTAGCTCTTTGGGCGCCTTGAACTTTCTCACCTTACACTTAGGCCTTGCACTGCCGCTTCTACGATCTTTGGCATGATGGTTGGGCTTCCTACATTTGAAGATAAAATTGGACCCGGCTAGGAATTCTCCCTTGTGGAGTCTTCTGCACTTGGGGAAACTTAGGCTTTGGGGCTTAGGAGCAACCCCCTTGTCTTTAGTAGCTTAGGAAGGAGTGTTGGTAGACCCCTGTGCACCTTGCCTTCCGCCGCCTTAAAATTTCTAACAACCACTCCTTTGGTGGGAATAGCACCCACCATTTACCCAAGCCCTTTTGGACTCCATTGCCCTCTGTCATAGCTTCTCCTCCTCTATTTGTTCTATGTAAGTCATCAAGTAGGAGATGTCTATCTCCTTGATTAGCATAATTTTCTTACATTCCTTCGAGACCAAATCAGACACCCGGAGATGAATTTACTCATGTGAGCCCTTGGATCCACAACCATGAGGGAACATACATGGAGAGCTTAGTGAATTTGAGGGCATACTCCCTCACAATCATGGTCACTTCCTTGAGGTGGATAAACTCTTGGACCTTTTCATCCCTTAGCTCAATCAAAAAGAACAGATCCAAGAAGGAACGCTTGATCTTTTCCCATACAATGGGACCCGCTTCTTGGCCCCTCTCGTCCACCCATTTGATTTGGTAGGCCACCAGCTCAGCTTTTTCTTTAGAAGGGATACCCATAACCACAACTACCTTGTAGGCTTCCTCAAGAAAATCAATAGGGTCCTCCTCCATCTTGAAACCATGAAACTCGGAAGGGTTCATCCGCATGAATTCATGCACTCTAGCAGCTGGAGTAGGAAATTAGGGAGGAATGACTATTTCATGGTTAGCTTAATTGGACAATGCTTGGGCCAACAAAGTAAAGGCGTCTCAAAACTCCATATGAGACACTCCATCATCTTGTTGGAGAGGAGGAACTTGTTGTTCGAAAGTGCCTTTTTGATGTGGAGCTTTACTTGGAGGCATAGTCTAGAAATAAGAAAAAGTTTGTCATTAGTTATAGGAAAACTTTAGTCAACTCTACAGGCACGACATGAACAAGAAAGAAGGGAAGACTGTTCTAAACCATTTTAGAGCCTCTCACTCAAGATAATGGTGCGATTCACTACCTTGAATGAGACTCTACTCAATAGGGATATGCATGGATATCAGAGGAATTTTCGAACACCTCATGGTCTGAAACCAAGTTTGTCATCACCTGACCTAGGGCCTAGTCATCACATGGCGAATGAGATACCCGAAGGCACCTCACTCAAGCCATCTTAAGCATTTATAGGCATAAACATAAAGAAATGCAGAATGTAAAATGGAAAAGCATCATGGACTTTTTTAACACAATAAAGAAACCTTAAAAAGCATATAATCCTAAACCATTATTTCCATGAAGCATACCAACTACTACATCGATGGATGGAACCGATAATGGTCAATTTTCATCAAATAGAAAATGACACCATAACAGAAACAACATAGAATTTAAAAGCCTCAAAGGGCTAACATATACATTATCTTAAAATAAAACACAACCTAGAAAGGAAAATGGTAGAGTCCCAAACAAATAGCTCACCATAAATAAAAGTGCTAGTCTTGAACGCCAAATACTAGCCATGAGTCGGTGGAGGAGTATCTATCTCTACATGTTAAACCATGATGAAAAAATATATGTTAGTACGTTAGAATTTACTAAGTACATGAGATGCAATATATGCATAAAGTTGTAATACCATCATTCATATATATAATATATAAATGCGAATGAGATTAAAAGTACATAAAGTGAGCTTAAGCATGCAAAAGAAATATAGATCAATATGGAAGAGATAACATGCATTAGAGATCATAAATAAAGAATCATACCATAGAGTCATAAACTTATGGGAGAAGCCCTTAATCAACATATAAGATTCTAAACTACTACATGGAATCTAACATAACCCACTATGTTGGCACAGGGAGACCACTTTCTATGTGGAACTACGTCAAGTTTGCATGCATCTTAATAACATGAATGGTTTAG
This sequence comes from Solanum medicagineum, assembly GCA_026153255.1. NCBI lineage: Eukaryota > Viridiplantae > Streptophyta > Magnoliopsida > Solanales > Solanaceae > Solanum > Solanum medicagineum. The sequence goes on along the minus strand of JAPFFP010102539.1, from coordinate 6,804 downwards.
GTGGATCCACTAGCCTAGCCTACAAAGGATCCTATAGTGGCGCTGATGTACTGTCAAAATATAGCATTTTTGATACTTAAAACTTGAATTTTGTGTTTTCTCAAAGTGATGTTAGTGATTTTGATGTGTTTCTGTGATTATTTCACAGTATTACAAGATTCAATATGATTTTAGGCAAAGTTCTACTGAATTGAAGTTTTTCGGGATTTATGGACAACTCTACAGGCTGTGGTTCACTCTATGAGCCGTCAAGTAGTTTTGTGAGTCAGATCCAGTGAAGGGCCTATTTTCGGATGTTTCATCCATGAACTGTCAGATTAGCCATAGATTTCTTCAGGGGTCCTAGATAAGGTCATGCTTGGAGGATCATATTGTGAAGAGTTTCACAAAGGTTAGCAAATGAAATCCTCTACAAGCTATAAGTCAGAATATGACCCATAAAAAGGTCTCATGAAGTTGAAGTCTAATTTGGGAAATTGTACAGTACAAAGCCGGTTATAGTTTCTTATACAGCCCGTAATCTTGTCCATAGAAGCTATCGAATACAGCTTTTCTATTCCATTTTGGATTTGTATTTTACTTGTTATGAATAAATTTTGTAGGTTTTTTTCGTGAGGAGACACATAAAAGAGGATAGAAACACTTGGAGAACTCATATTTTGTGATTTGTACATTAAGATTATTACATTGTGATTTCTTGTGGAGTATATTGAATTTCTTGTTCTTAAATTCATCATTACAAGTGTCTAATTATGTTATTGCATAACATGATTTTCTCATCTACAATGATCATGCATAGCTAAATCTACAACTAGAGTGTTAGGAAACATGAAGAACTAAGAAGGTAAAATTGGATAATCTATAATTCTTGAAAAGTGAGCATACATATATTAATTAATTCTCTTTGGTATGAATGATTTTTAATGGTGGCCAATGCTATAACCCACCTAATTCTTACTGACTGGATCAAGGTAGTAATGAATAGAAAAATAGATTAATTAACAGGATTTGATATGATGCCTCTTGTCTAATCAACCTAACTAGGTCAAAGGACAGTTGTAAAGGAACAAAATGTAAGGGTTACTAATGTGACACTGTGGGGATGAATCAAATCACGAAGTGAAATTTACCTCTTGCCTGGATCAAAAGGTTTGGTAAATGTAACTTACCAATTCTACATGCTACACACTAGAAAATATTATGATTATCTAGTGACACTAAGTTAGGAGTTCATGGGGAACACAATATCCCAGTTACTTCTCTCACTGATTTCACAAAACTTGCTTCTAGTTTAGATTTACTTACTGCAATTGCAACCCTCCCCTTTCGGAACATAAGTAGGTTAATTCATTCGAATTTCTCATAATTACTACTATGTCTAGACCATATTTCCTGTGTGTTCGACCCTAACCTTGGTTAGGTTATATATTTTGACAATGACTGCTTATATCTTCAAAAGGAGGTGTCGTTTGAGCGACATCAGGCATATAGTTAGGGACATTGAGATTTATCTTTAATGGGTCATGCCTCAAATAACGGAATGGATCCCAATCCCAAGTCCACTTGGTGCTAAGTCATCCCATGAAATCTTTAAAACATGATCTTTTGACACTTAGAATTGTAAGTAGCAATAATAGGAGTAGCTCGAACTTAGGAACCACCAAGTGAGAATTGTCTTTTCATTTTGGGGAGAGTTCTTAAACATCTCTAGGGCAATTGTCAACATGTTTACATCTTTGACAAATCATTACTTTAAAACTTAGCTTTAATGCCATAATCATCATCATAAATCATGTAAAACCTTGCTTGAAACTAAGTAGACTAGGCTTTTAAATAGAACCATCATAAATCACATAAATCATGAGAGTATACTCTTCTAGAAACATGTAAAATAGACCACATCTTATCGACAACAAAACTCATCATTGGGACATCATCAATAACTTAAATACATGCATATACTTAGCAACATACCATAAGACTTCATTAATATCATTTAATAATCTAAAGTATCATGAAATCATCATAAGCATGCATGTTAATTTGAGGGACTTAAAGAAAAGGTAAAATACTTTAAAATACAAATTTATGGGTTGAAGGATACACATAAATCAAACTCACATACCTTAGAAGACTTGGCAAGAATAAACTTGAAGCCTTTGAGAAAAGCCTTTAAAACCCTATTTTTTGCCTTGCCTTCTAGAGAGCGTTCTTGCTTTAGAGATTTTTAGGAATTGGAAGAATAAAGAGAATGGGAGTTTCTTAGGGTTTAGGATCTGATTTAAGGTCCCAAAGTTCACCAAAGCGACTTAGTTTAGGAATAGAAATGAAAGAAACAATAAAACTGCCCTTCATCAAAACTGTCGAAAATCACTCTATAAAAGCTCGTTTATGGGCCGTAGAATGAACCACAGACCTTAGGTCCTGCTCTTCCTATTAACTTTTCCAAAATTCCTGAAATTGATTTGCTAAACTCAAAACTAAGAAACCATCTTATGGGCTATCACTTGGTCTACAGTTCGTGGTTAGACTCATAGAGTCTTTCGACACTTAGCTATTTTTTCAATTTTCTTAGACCCTTATCCAAGAAGGGATTATATAGGTCATATATCATTTCACGATCTGTGTTGTCAATTCATAGATCACTTCCATAAAACTCCATATTTCCTTCATTTCTGATAGTCCCACCCACAACCCTATCTACAGATCATCGTTCTTTCTACGGGCCATCACTTGGTCCATGGGTTACCCCGCACTTGAAAATTTTTCCCTTTCTTGAAGTTCATATTTAAGGGCCGAACCTACGAACTGTAAATCCACCTATGGGCCATAAGTCACCCTCGTGAACTTGAATCCAAGTTACTTTAACCTAGCTTTTTCTGCTGGGGCTTATTACACAAGTCATGGATTGGGTTCGTAGAACCCTTTGACATTTAGAATTTTTCTAGAATTCTTTGACAATTTACGAGGAATTTATGAGTTATTAATCGATTTTGCATCCAAAGTCCAACAATTCAATTTATTTCAAGTCACCATTTGGATTCAAATTTAATGTCTTAGAAAAATGATCTATAGCCAACCATACGTGTCCATAGAGTCAATTACAAGTCAGGCATGATCAAAACTAGGACCTAGATGTGACACAGTGATTGGAAACCAAAGGAACCCAACGAAGTCATCTTACATATTGATGTTGTTCACACTCCAATAAGAAAGCGATCGCTGTCAATAATTAATTTAACCGAAGGTTAGGGTTGAATCCATAGGAAATATGGGGCTTGCCTACAAAAATCCACTACTAATCATTTCAAGCATAAATAACTAAAATCTCTAAATGGGGGGGAGGGGAAGGGGGGTTGTATGATGCGAGGAAACACTCAATTTTAGGGACAACTTGGAAATTGTGTTTACCATGGTTCGTTGAATCGATTACCCTAGGTAACATAACTACAATTGAAAATTCGCATGCAGGACGGTAACTTGGGTTCTTCCGGTCCTCTTGTGAAGGTGAAGGTTGAATTTCACCATGGCGCTTGGTCGGCCACCATGGCATGCCAACTAACTGTTACCAATTGTCCCAGTAAACCTCCTCTTAGTCAAGTTTGGTTGATTAGACGAGAACACATCAATTGAATCCTGTCATCTACTTCTCTTTTCCTATTCGCCACTAGTTTGGTTGAGCTAGTGATAGTAGATGGAGTTTGGTGTTGGCCACCACCAAACGACAATCATAATGAAGGGAAATAGACAATACATGCAAACCCCAATTGTATAAATGCAATAAACCTAGGTTATTTTAAACCAACTACCCATGATTCCCACAGCCCCAAGTTGTGGGTGCTTAGCTACTCGTGGCTAAGGAAAAACAAGCAAAAATGCAAATAAATGACATAGTTGAGAGTTTTACCAAAAACAATGAAGATTGTAGACACCACAAGTTGCAAACCCAAAAGCTTAATTAATCAACAATGAGTACAAAACAAGATTTGCAATCCCCAAAATGGGTTTTCCAAGAGAAAATAATAAACAAGTCTAATACCTTAAAATATTCTTGAGAGAATATCCAAAGGCAAGTTCTCTCTTCTAAAATCTGGAATCTTCTTCTAAAAACCAAACTAAATGTATTTACAGTGTTTACAAATAAACCCTAAAATAACATAGAAAAGACAGTTGGCAATTGGTACACCTTGCAGGTATGACTTGTAGGGTGACCTACGAGTTGTAGTCGGGGTCTCGTATCAGGCTCTTGGCATCTTGGATTGAAATGGTATGACCCACAGGTACGAGTTGTTGCTTGAGCTATGACTCGTATGTTCCTCTCGTAGTCTTGGCCTTTAGTTTTTGATCCAACATTTTGGCTCTCTGATTCCTGCTATGAGTCCACCTATACGAGTCGTGGTGAGACTTACAACTCATAGGATGGCCTCGTAGGGGTGACCTCCACTTAGAAAATTTTTGAATTTTGTTCTCTGTTTCTTACTACTACTCACCCTACGACTCGTAGCTTGGGCGATGACTCGTAGATGAGCTCTTATGTCCTATGATACAGCAAAATCTGCAATTGTTCTTCAAAATCATACCAACCTAACTTTTCTGTAAGAACAACATAAAAACACATAAAAACCATAAAAATTTGCATTAAGAACTCACAAAATCCCTTGTTTTGGGCATCAAATGTGTTGTATTTTTACAGCACATCAACACCCTCAACTTAGAATTATTGTTTGTCCTCAAGCGACAACTCAATCTAAGCAGACAATGAGAAATACATTGTAGCTACACTAATTGCATATACAACAACTCCTTTGATTCAGATACCCAACTACCATTTGTAAAATAGGATTGTGAGGTTATTAAGCAAAATCAGAACATAATAAGTTACCTGGCAATCCAACTATGACAAGCTAAAGAGCATCCACCATCCACAATCACTGATATAGTCATATACTACTCAACTAGTGCAAATGCCCTCACTGGAAAGAAGTCCCCCATACTCAACTCAAAAAGCATTTAGAAGTTAGGGACTGAGGAAGCATTGTCACTCTCACAATTGAAATTCATGCATACTGACTAACACCATAAGCTTGTCTCTGTACTCATCTTCTGGCTTGGTGATAAAGTGGATTTGGATCACTTTAGGACTTATGGGCTTGTAACATAGGTCCAGAGGGCTTTGGTATGGCATTTTAGGCAAGTAGTGACTCAAAGCTATCCGTGAACTATATTTACCAACACTTTTTGCTTTCATAATCCAACCCATTTCAATAAATCCACCCTTATTTTCCTATTTTGAACTTTTCTCGAGTGCTTTCTTTCTATTTTCAATTGTGCCTTATTTATGAACTCAATTCTTGCTACTTTTTCTCAATTCAAGGCACTTTTCTTTTCTTTTTCTTTACTCAGCTCATGATTTTTCATTTCTTTCTTTATTTCCCAACTAACCACCTGATTGTCATTACTTTACCACAATAAGGTCACCCTCAACTTAGGCTTTTAGTCTGAAGTGAAGTACACAATATCTATTCGTCAAACCAAGGCCACAACTTGTAGCCACCCTTTACTTAGACGTTTAGCCTCAATTAAGGTTCATATGTCCAAGGACAGGCCAGAGCCAATATCAAGGTATTTCATCAAACAAGGTTAAGCTAGCAAGGTGTCAAGAAAGAATGAGTCAATGATAAGCTCAAAGATTTGGAACAAGGGATACTCTCACTCATTTGGTGGGTCATTTTAGGCTAAAAGTGGGTTCACTCAAAGAACAGAGGCCTAAGATTCCTTCCATATCCACCACATCACCCAACCAATCTTAGATTACTAAGGCAAGTTTTGAGTCCATACAAGATGCATGAATGCAGCAAAATAAGCTCACAGCACACATGGCATTGCATCCATAATCAAGTATAGACTCATAGGTCATGCTTTCAGCCTCAGCTTACCTTCACAATATTAGAACAAACATTGCCAGATACTCAAAAATGTATGATATATCAACAACCACAATCTCAAAAATTTTGAGGGTACCCAATTTTTCATCAAAACTTTAAAACACAGCTAAAGACTATGTATATGACAACAGATAACACCACTATGAATTTGCACATTATCTACACTACCTAAACATGCCGGTTCAATAGAAAAGTAAATATCCAAAAGGAAAAAGAATCATGGCAACAAAACTTTGGGATCAAAAATAGGGGAAGTTATGGACTTGAGGCTGCTCAGACTTCACCTTAATCCATAACTTCCCACACCTCATCAAAATATGATACTTTGTCCTCAAAGTACAGACAAGAACGAAAACAAAACACGATAATATAGAAATATATACATATATCATTAAAAACCAAAAACTAACATCCAAAATATAAGTAAAAATAACATCCAACATAAAAATATTTAAACATATCCAAAAATCAACATAACAAAAGATTGTCTAACAATAGAACAAAGTATCCAAAATGATAAAATAAGAACAGGCGTCAAGAGAAGTCAAACATCGTGGTGTATCAAGCACCAGTCTCTGGCTGATCTGTGGAGTCCTGAGGCAGCATCTTCTCTGCAGCAGTACCGGAACTACCCTCTTCATGTGGCGTGTCCTGCTCTCGATCTCGCTGAATAGCCATCAGGTTCTCATCAGCCTTTATCAGGCTGGGATCCATGGTGCGTGTAGCTGTTATGTGCTGGTCCTGATGGGGTCAATAGGAACACCCGCTGCACTGCACAATCGATGAATTAAAAAGGAAATGGCAGTGCGGTGTTCATCCAGACGGCTTCCTCTTAGATCTGCTCCGAGATGATCCGGGC
>JAPFFP010102531.1:0-19539 GCA_026153255.1 Solanum medicagineum | reverse complement strand
GTTGCATTGCATCCTACATAGTACATTCAAACGTACTAACGCATACTCTATGCCTACATGATGTCACCATGTAGGAACCAGAGTCCCACTTGAGCATCCTCCTCCATGTGGCTATTACGAATTCGCACAAGGAGTCCCACTTGAGCATCCTTCTCCATTTAGGAGATATTACTTATGATCTCTTGCTATGTATTAAGACTTCCTCACATTGACTTATGTATTGACTGTGAGGATGGACCCCGGTTGCTGTGTCTTGGCCCCTACTCTTATCTTATATAGTAGATGTGTTGTTGGACATATTATATATCTATGTTATGATCTCTTGACTCCTTTTGATGTTATGAAGTTGTCCCTCGGTCCCGTTTATCCCGATTTACTACTTCTTTTTATGTTTTATTTCTTTCGCGACCTAGGACGTATAATGACATGCTAAGAGGCTTGCATGGGATCCCTTTGGGTTCCCTATGTGCTGTGTCATGACTAGGCCCTGGGCTTGGGTCGTGACAACATCAAGCCTCTGATTCGTCAATTGTCTGTTGGTTCCACGACCTTATCTGTTGCATAAGCTGAGACAACTGCGCCTCAACACGTGATAACCTCTGTTCCATGGCCTAAAAAGCAATTGCGGACATGTGAACCATGCCAGGTGTGGAAACCTATGATGTGGCAGCCTCTGGTGCAGGTGCAGCTGAAATGGGAACCCGCTCAATATCATCGGCATCAGGCTGCTAGGGTCTATAATCAATAACGACAATTGGAGTAGTGGTGGGGGTAGTCGTCGAACCCTTAACTTGTGGCTCTGGCATAAAAGGCTCGGGCATGGGAGGAGGTTGTGCCCTCTAAAGTGCAGGGTTCTCATCACCTTTATCAGGATGGGATCTATAGTGTGGAGAGCCGCAACGATCTGAGGTGATATCTGCACCTTTGCTGCTAGGCGACTCTATAGATCAGAATCGAGAATGGTATGCATGTGGTCCTCCTGAGTGCCAACTCATGTATCTACTCAGGTAAAAGTCACGCCCAATTAATGTCATAGCCACCTAAGGTGTTGGCTACCAAACTGCTCACTCCGACGTAAGCATATTATCTGCCAAAGTAGGTCGGATGCAAGATCTGACAAAGGGAAGCCTTCCCAGTAGGCTCTGAATGCATCGTGACCCATGTAGGCTCTGGACCATGCTCAACAATGTGGCAGGCAACCCATCTTAGTGACTCTGTTAGCTATACCGTATCTTTAGCAATAATAGCTTTCCTAATCTATCTTAATCGACGATCAAACCCAGCTGTAGAACATAGTGCTCAATACGTGGACCAAACTGTACATGGCGGATCGTCTCCTCTGATATATCGACCTGCCATCCTATCACAAACACCTCTCGCAATCTAGGTTGCTCAAGAGGTTTCTTCCCTTTGGGAAGATCCTGAAGTATGGTCACTGTATAGGATGCATAGAGTTCCCACACCAGGATCGGCGAGTAACGATCCATCTTAGTAGTCAATCACCTGACCCATGTTGTGTTATAGCTTCCTCAAATCTGAGGATATGGCTCAATCCTATATCAATCAATAAGGGCTCCTCGTAAAATGACCGTAAGGTCTTCCCTTGCCTCTTTGGCTGTAAGCCATCATTATAGATAGCCTCCATGCCCTCGAACCCCCCACAGATGAGTTCTAGGATTCGGTGTTGAAGAAGTAGATGGGGTGACTGAAGACTAAGCATCCTCTCTGACCTGGGAGGCCATTTTGGAACTAGACTCCATACCCGAAGGAGTCCTCTGTGATGTCCTCAGCTCAGACTCATCCTCACTACCCTCCACATTAGACGGGGAGGGACTATCTTATCGAACGTGAGGCTGAGCAGCTTGTGCAACAGCTGCCATCGTTTGAGGCACCTCAGTCTCTGGATTTGAACTAACACTTGAACCTCAATGGCCCCACTGAGTTGGGCCTGATTATCACCTGATTGCTCAGCTTCATAAGGCTCGTCAACAAGTCACCTTTTAAGAGCATTAAATGCTACATGTTTACCCTTAGGGGCTATGATACCTGAAAAAAATTATAAGCAACCCATAATTAGCCCTAAACAAACAAAAAAAGTAAAGAAAACAAACAAGAGAAACAAAAGAAAAAGATACATGGATCAGTTGCATATGGCAGGTATGAGAGTCAGGTAGGACTCGTAGTTGTGACTACGAATCATACTACAACCTCGTAATCCAAAGGTTCATGATAATTCTAAACACAAGAACTAGATGCAAAACACAGTTATGACTCGTAGCCTTGGGTACGGGTCATAGATCAGTCTCATACAAGGTTCTAGGGACAAAATTTAAAACAGGCACAAGTCCACGAGACCTAACTACTGTTCGTAGAGGGTTCTACGACTCGTAGGTGGGTCTCATATGAAGAGTACATGGAAATTTTAGGCCATTGTTACTTCCTATTAGAGGCAACTACGACTCGTAGGATTATCTATGAGTCCTAGAGGATTCCTGTAGCAGGAAACAACAGGTACCAGAAGTAACTTAACTCACCACACAGACCTTATGAACAATATAAATACTAATCAAACAGCATCAAAGCATGAACATGGCATTCATAACATGAGCAAAATTAAACCAGGACCCTTAACATGGTTTCAATACTAATTCTCCCTATCAACAAGGATCATAGCAATGAATGTGCATTCAAATTGATCTCTCCTAACTCATTCAAGCATAAATCATATAACTATCCCCAAATCACACAAAACAATCATTCAAACGCATAAAAAATTATTAAGGGAAATAGTTCACAAGTGCACTGAGAATTTATCAACAAAAGATTCCAACAACGTTAGCATCACGCACACATTATCATGCTATAACGCCCTTACAAATTAATAAACAATAATACCCCAATAACACCTATTGTATCATCAATGAACAAAATAACATGGTCATCCCATTATACCAACATAGACAAATCCATCAACTAAGGGTTAACACAATTAATTTCAATCAATGCAACTCCAACTCCTTCTCAATGCCATCACAAACAAGAATGACATGCCTTGGTAAACAATTTAATCCTCATACTCATTCAAGCCATTCAAAACAAAGCCAATATTTGGAGTTAAAATAAACCAAGGACCGTACCGTATGTGGGGATGAACTAAACAAGTAAAATGAGAAGATTGAGGTTCAAAAACCTTAGCCACCGGAATACTTGCTAGAAATGGGATGGGGGGTGCTAAAAAATTGGTCAGAAGTAAGAAGAGGGAAAGGATTTGGGTAATTTTGCCAATTAGGGTTAAAAAATGGGGTAAAAATAATTTTGACCCCTATTTCTACCTTACCGAGTCGTGGTTAAAATTCCCCAGGTCAGGTCTACAAAACCTCGACTATGAGTTGTTGCTTGGGCTACGGATCGTATGTCTTGGTTCGTAGACCATTCAACACTTAGAAAAATTTCACAAACATACCTGATCACTACGAACCCAATTCATGACTCATACCTTAGACTATGAGTAGTAAAGTTGGCTCGTAGGTGGAGTGCCAACTTCAAGTGATCACTGTAACTCTCTACGAGTCAAGACTACGAGTCATAACATGAAATATGACTCGGAGGCCTGGTTGTAGAGACTACTTAGGTGCAAATCTCTGTAATAATTTTCAAGTTTGTTCAACACCTACATAATCTTCTCAAAATACATCATTATACAAAAATGCAACCCATCCAATGTCTAAAAATAACAATCAACACACAATCAAAGCACTACCTAAAAATCTACAAAATGAAATAGAACTTAAAAACAAGCAAAACATCAAAACCTCTTGGGTTTCCTCCCAAGTAGCCTCTAATTTAATGTTGCGACACGACTTAGTCATCCTGAATACTCAGAATTCCTCAAGATTTGATGAACCTTCGTTACTAAGCTTTGCCTTTCTCAACATGCTACTCTAGAAATCTTTGTTTCTTGATAATGATGATGTGGTAACTTAAACTACTTGCCCTTAGCATTCTCTTCCTCTTGGCTTCCATCCTTGGAGCATGTTTCTTGCATTTGTTTCCCTAACTATCCAAGTTTCCTTTGTTTTGCTCAAGTCGTTGGAAGATTTTCAGCATTTATCCTCTCTTGCTCAAAGTTTCCATCAGAGACTTCCATGTGACTAGTTGATTGCTCCCGTGTAGGTCTATATACATAGTCAATAGCATCCAACTTGTCTATTAATTCAACAACTTCTACAAATGATTTCCTTAAGAATGATAAGTATTCTCCCCTTATTAGAGCATCGACATAAGATTGTTGTTCAGGGTTCAGTTCTCGATAGAAGCTTGCCACTAATGTAGAATAAGAAATTCCATGGTCTGGGGCACTCCTTAAGCATCTTTTGAAACGTTCCCATGTGGAAGCGAGTGAATCACCATGGAACTGCTGAAAGCTAAGAATACGGTCCCTCATTTTAAACCTGTTTGCTTTAATGAAGAACATTGCTAAGAAAGCCCTTTGCAGCTCCACCCTACTAGTGATCACACCTTATGTTAGTTCAGAGTGCCACATTGCAGCATTACCAGTTAGAGTCATTGGGATAATCTGAAGTCCCACAACATCCATAGATGGATGCTATGTTCCTATTACATCCCTGCACACCTGTGCAAGGTTTTGTAAATGATCATGTGGATCCTCTAATGGCTGACCAGTAAACACAATATGGTTTTTAAAGTAAATCAGCAGTAATAGGAAGTCTTGCTTCAGCTCCCGTGCCACTAGTATTGGCTTGAGCCATTCTTCTGATAGCCTATTGGGTCTCTAAATTACTCGGAGCTAAGGGTACGCCTTGCTCCTTGAATTGGGCATACACCTAGTACACCTTGCAAAAGAAACTAAACAACCAAAAATAAAAACAAAAGTAAAGTACAGGAGAATTAAGATTTTAACATTTGAATTAAACTACTAGTGAAACCAAATCAAAGCATCGCCATATTCGCCGGCAACGACGTCATTTTTTCTTTATATCATGCCCAAGATATGCCTATGTTTCAAGGTCAAAATGATCATTAATAGTAAAAACCTAAACAAGTTTAGGGTCGAATCCCACAGGGAAAATGGGGCTTTGACAACTTGATTCACCAATAATCAATTCAAATATCAAGTAACTCAATTCTCAAGGAACAGGGGTTTTGCAATGATCAAGAGAAAATAAAACTAAACTAATAAAACAAGGAGACAATCAAATTGGAGAGCAACTTGGGTAATTGTGTTCCCTATGATTCACTAACTTAAACACCCCGGATAACACAACTTCAATTAGGACATTGTATGCAGGACGGTAATTTAGGTTCTTCCAGCCCTCTTCTGAAAGTGAAGGTCGAATTTCACTGTGGCACTTGGCCGACTACCATAGTGTGCCAAACTAACCATTACCTATTGTCCCATTCAACCTCTCCTTGGCAATGTTTGGTTGCTTAGATGAGAGCACATCGATCGAATTCTGTTAACCCTTCCCTTTTCCTATTCATCACTAACTAGGCCCGGATCATGACACTAGTAGGGGTTCGATGTTGCCACCATTGAACAACATGCAAAATGAAGGGAAATGACTACTAAATGAAAATACCCAACTCTAGAAGTGCAAATAATTTGGTTTTTCTGAGTTAGCTACTCATGGTTCCCACATCCCTAAGTTGTGGGTTTAGCTACTCATGACTTGGAGAAAGAAATAACAGTGAATATAGAAGACATAGTTAATCACTTACCCAAAGAGAATGAAGAAGAAGAAAACCCACTTTGTATTTAGAATCACAAGCTTGAAAGATGAAGTGAATCCACAAGTGAATCTAATCTCCAAATTTGAGCCTCCAAAGAAAACCCAAAAAATCTACTCTCTATTCTCACTCAAAAACTCTCTACAAAATCCCAAAACTATGAAAAACTATGAAGGCTGCGTTTATTAATCCTAAAATATACTATTTACACTATTTACAAGCTAGTCCTAAATTAAATGGAAAAACTGGTTGGCGCCAGCTACAGCTTGCTGTTATGACTTTTAGTGTGCCTTACGAGTCGTAGTCGGGCTTTCGTGGTTAGCACTTTGCATTTTGGACTTCACTACTATGATACACCTCTATGAGTCGTAGTCTGCTTTATGACTCATAGTGCCTTCTTGTAGTCCGCACTTGCATTTCTTGGTCTTATGTTGATCAACAATATAATTTGCTACCAGGTCACCCTTTACGAGTCGCAGAAGGGACTACGACTCATACCTGAGGCTTATATGGCTCAACTTCAAATTTTTAGACTTTGCTTTTGAATAGTGTAAGTTTATAGAGACCACCACTACGACTCGTAGTGGGGCTCGTATGTCCTAAAAATCAGCAAAATCTGCAACTTTTCCTAAAATTGAGCCAACCTGTATTTTCTAACAAACAAATACAAAAACACATAAAAACCACAAAAGTCGCATTGAGAACGTACAAAATCCTAGGTTTAGGGACCAAATGTGCTATATTTTGATAGCACATCAATCACCAACACCAAAACATCGAGGAAGACATCTCGATCAACATAACTTTGATGTTAGCTCTAGGTTTTCCTCACTTGAATTACCCGAACATGGGATAGAGCCTCTTGGAGAAAGTTTGTACCATACGATCTAGGCTTGTAGACTTGAACCAACCTACAATAGTGCAATAATACCGACCTTATAAGGCCTCAAGTGGTGCCATCTGAATATTGGAATGGTAGTTGTTATTATACGTAAACTCTCCCAAGGGCAAGAATTGATCTTATTGACTGCCAAACTCTAACACACATGTCCGCAGCACTAATACTCATAGTTTGACCTGCGGGTCATAGGCTTATTCATAGAGTTACTCAACACTTAGGAAAATGGAAAATTTTCTACCTTCAGGACCCTAAGCACGAGATCAAATTATGGTCCATAAATTGGAGTACAACTTGTCTTGGTCTTCGTAAGTTCTACTTTAGAAACCTATATTTACCATCAACTGAGGGATCTAATCCATGAACCATTTGTACGGTCTGTAAATGTCACCATGAATCATAAACTCCCTTTGTAAACCCTTTCAATACTTAGCAAGATTTTCAATCCTACACCTCCACTCTAGAGCCTAGTCTATGACTCATGAAGTGGACCATGTGCCATAAAATGGGCCCATACATTCACTCTGTAACTGTTTTTCTAGTTTCATTTTTTTGAATTTATAACTTTTGGATTTACGGGTCCTCATAATATCTCCCCCTTGGGAATATTCATCCCCGAATATACTAAACGTAGGCTCTATAGAGTTAAATAGGCAGGTAACATCCCAATATGAATGCAAAAAATCAATCTAACCATCTTTTCATGAAATTTTCAAAACTCGTACTTTAAAACATGATTCAAACAGTCCATAAACATGCAAATATGCACAAACAACATGAAAAATAATGCAAGGAATTTGAGGTCTTAATTAAGAATAATTTAATTCCTTAGGATTGAGTAGAGTGAAAAAGATAGGGATATTGCTTCATCATGTCGTCTTTCAATTCACACGTTTCTTCTTCAAATTGTTGATTTCTCCACAACACTTTAACAATGATCTCTTTGTTTCTCAACCTCTTTACTTGACAGGTCTAGGATGTTAATCGTCACATCTTAATAAGCCAAATTCTCCTTAGTGGTTACAACTTCCAGCGAGAATATGGAATTTGGATCCCTTGTGAATTTTCTCAACATAGATACATGGAATTCTGAGTGAATCATTTTCAACTTCATTGGCAACTGTAGCTCGTAAGCCACCTTCACAACCCTTCTCACAATCTTGTAAGGCCCTATATATCTAGGGGTCAATTTCTCTTTCTTACCAAACTGAACTACACCCTTCATGGGAGACAACTTCAAATACACCCAATCATTAACGTTGAATCAAGGTCTCTTATTCTAACATCAGAGTACGACTTCTGTCATCATTAAGCCATTTTCAACTTCTCCCTAATGAGTCTTGCTTTCTCGATGGTATCTATGACTAGATCCGGCACACATAAAGCCATTTTACCCACTTCAAACCAACCAATCAGTGATCTACATTATCTACCATGTAAAGCTTCAAATGTTACCATGTCAATGATTGAATAAAAGCTATTATTATAGGCAAACTCGATGAGAGGTAGATGATCATCCTAACTACCTTAGAATTTTGATACACAAGCCCTCAACATATTCCATTGTTTGAATTTTTTTTGGCTTGTCCATTGATTTTAGGATGGAAGGTGATACTCAACTTCACCTTTGTACTGAGGACCTTTTGAAATTATTCCCAAAAGTGAGAGGTAAATTAAACACCACGATCCAATATAATAGACAATAGAACCCCAGGCAATCTCACTATCTTTCAGATATATAATTTAGCGTAGCCCTCATCACTATAAGTTGTCTTGACCGGCAAGAAATGAGCCGACTTCATTATTTGATCCATCATAATCCATATAGAACCAAAATGCTTATTACTCTTAGGAAATCAAACTACAAAGTCCATAGTAATCTCTTCCCACATCTAAGTAGGGATTTCGATATCTTTAGCTAGGCCACTTGACCTTTGATGTTCATCCTTGACTTGTTGGCAATTAGAGCATTCCAACAGAAAATTTGCTATATCCTTCTTAATTTTGTTCCACCAATATACTTCTCTCAAGTCTCTATACATTTTAGTGGAACCGAGATGAATAGAATAGGATGCACTATGAGCTTCTTTCAATATCAAACTTCTCAATCCATCAACATCTAACACACACAATCTCCGTTAGTAATGAAGTACCCCTATCTCCCACTTGTGAGAAGGCCTCTATCTTTCCTTCCTTCACCAAGACCTTCAATTCACCCATGGAGAGGTCAAGATCTTGCTTAGACCTAGTATCCTCAATTAATGAATATTCAGAGCCATTTAATACAATCATACTACCATTTTCGACATCCTCAATTTCACTCTCTACCTAGCCTGTGTCAACCCTCGTGGGAGGATGCCACTTCTGTACGATCTAGGCTTAGGTAATACTTGCTAAAATATTAAGAGTTTAATACGCAACATTTTAATCGTAAATCCAAAAAAGTTATACGTGCAGAATTTTGTCCTAGAGGTAGTTCAGTTGATTTGGGGTTCCAGTTTATAGTGTAAACAACTTTCAAAATAATTTAAACCAATATCTTGCGAAGATTTTTGTACATTGCATATACTATTGTAGTACATGCTCAAAATTATTACCAATTTTAAAATATAAAGACATAAAATATACTAGTTTCCATTTTATAAAATCACCTCAAAGTGATGGTAACTTAATATAAAAACAAGCTTGCCAGCTCCAGTTTAATTAAACAAGCCAAAACTTTAAGTTACAACCATGGTCATAATTTACACATACCTGTGCAACAGAAGAATCATGTACATGTACCAAACTACTATATATCTATGTCTAGATGCAAATGTGATCTTCTGTACATCTCCTAAAATTTATCTTCAATGGCCATCCTAAAGCATCATCTCGGGTATTCCCTATGCTAGAAACAACTATTGCTAAGCATGAAGTTTAGTAGTGTAAAAGCTACAAGATGAAACTTTTAGATTCCTTCAATTTGCCTTTTTTAAGTCAAGGTAACACAAATTCAATACAATAAGTAGACCAAGTGAACAAATAGATCAATAGTATCAACTATGATAGTTATAGGTCTAAGTGTCAAGAGTTCCTCAAAGTATTTTATAAGACAGTGCAATAACAAGTTCACCTAATATGTATTTCATGACTTCACACCAAACATAATCAATTATTAAGAGGACGAGGATTAAACAACCCCAAAAGTGCCCAACAATGTGCCATGGAAGTGGCCATAATCGTAATTTCTATATATCTCAAAATCCTAGCGTGATATCGAACATCCAACTTCATATTCTTGTTCAGTGGGCAAACTTGAGTGGGGAATGGGTCTGACCGCAATCTTAGAGCAACTGTATCAAATTTCAAAATTCAAAAAGAATGGAATTCTAGTAAGGGTTAGCGTCCCTGGCGCAGCGCGGCCAGGGTAAGCCTTAGTGTAAAATTTGCCTAGTTTTTGTATTCCGATCCAAGGCTTTTAGGTCTTGCGCCTAAGTATTTTCATACATGAAAATAACTATACCTAGCCATATTTCACCTTCATATGATACAACACGTTCCTTAATACTCTCTTAAACACTTAGACAAATATTTCGCTCAAATTTCAAGTGCCAAATCTCATTTCGGACCTTAAGGATTTTACTCAAGCTTCAAGTATCCATTCTAATCTTCATCAAGTAATTCTCCAAAGATGAGGTATGTGGGTTCAACGTTTGGGTCCTTTCACCCGTGGTGCCCAAGCTTCCTTTCACCTAAATTACATGTTTCTAAGTTGATTTACTTATGGGTTTTCTACTATGAATTTTACTATGAACTATGTTGGGGTTTTGTAAAAGTGTGACTGGTTAAGCATGTTTTGAGCTATGAATCTTTGATGTATCTTAAGATTTGATGAAGGACTTTGATATACTTTGCAAGGTGGTATTACGAAGTTTTGGTGGGTTGATTTATTTCAAGATTTCTTGCATGATTTAACTCTTTAATTGCATGATTTTACACAAACATTATACACCCACCAAGTGTTCGATAAAATGTTTGGTTAAGGTTCTTGAACTATTGATGATCCATTGTATGACTTATGCCTTATATGACTTTATGATGATGAAAGGAATGTACATATGTATTGATTTCATGAATAGTTTCTATAGTGTTGCAAGTTGACCATGCCTCGTTTGAGGGGTTGTAGGCCCAAACAACCATGTTTGGGGGTTTATACCACAATTACCTCGCTCGGGAGGTAGTAGGCCCGTGCAACCATATGGGTAGGTTTGTACCTTAATTGCCTTGCTCAGGGGGTGGTAGGCCCATGCAACCATATTGGGGGGTTTGTACCTCAATCGCCTCATCAAGGGGGTTGTAGGCCTTGATCTCTATGATGTTGGTCTCTTATTACACATGTAGAATATCCTACGTAAGCATGTTTTACTACAAGCATCATTCATGCATGTCATATTGCTATATGCTCATTTACCTAATCATTCATTTTGATTATGTTTCCTATCTATTGTTGCATTGCATCCTACTTGCTTAGTACATTAAAATATACTGACGCATACTCTATGCCTACATGATGTTACCTTTGCCCCCGCTATGTTCTATGTTTAGATGTGTTATTGGACAAGTTATGTGATGATGTTATAAGCTTGACTCTTATTGACTCTTTTGATGTTTTATGAAATGAAAGACTTCCCCTAGACTCTTTCCCCTTACTATTCTCTTATTGTTGTTTAATTGCTTCCATGACCAAGGATGTGCAATGATATGTTAAGAGGCTTCATTGGGGTCCCTTCGGGTTCCCCGTTCTTCGTGTCACGTCTAGGCCCTAGGTCTGGGTCATGACAAACTTAGTATCAGAGCACTAGGTTGTTAATGGTCCTCGGAGTCTAACGCATCACGTCAGATAGAGTCTTATTCATGGTTGTGTGTGCACCATGACCATGAATGAGAGGCTATAAGGCATTTTAGGAAATATTTCTCTTCTTCTTGATCTGTGTCATGCGATAGAGTTAAGCCCCCTAAGGCTTATTTCTTATTTTAATCATTGCGTTTCAGAATATGTCTCAAGTTACTTAGGATGGTGATATATCAAATGTAGAGGTTCGCAATGCTCTATGGGTATTGGACAAAGCAGTGAAAAACTTGACAGCTCAACTAAATCAACAAGTGGGTGCCCCTGAGACATCCAGTGGTAAGATGAGGAAGAGAAAGGGGAAGGAGGCCAAAAGGGCTCATTTTGAAGGAAAGTTCCAAAGTCCCAAAGGTGGGGGTGGTGTGGTGCCTTATGTCAGGTGCCCAAGATGTGGTAGATACCATGATGGCCCCATGCTTGAAAGGTACGAATGCTTGTTATGGTTGTGGAGAGATGGGTCATAAGGTAAGTGATTGTCCTCATAAATACATCAAGGGTAAAGGTGGTTATGTTGATCAAGGTGAAGATGTTAATGGACAAGCTCCTCCAACATGCAACAAGTATGGAAGGTACCACCTGGGAGATTGCTTGGCCGGTCCAGGTGCATGTTTTTGGTGTGGTGGAGTGGATCATAAGATAAGGCATTGTCCGTGGGTAGCTCAAGATCATAAGGATAGTCATCGACGTTCTCAACCATACCCTTCTAGGAGTCGCTAGGCTTGGCATGGTACTTCATAGGTAAGTTGAAGATCTTGATTTTTATGGATCCAAATTCCACTATTCCTTTCATTATTCCTTTTTGTTTTGCCAGTGGGATTCTTCTTTGTCCCGAGTTGTTGTGTGAACCTTTGGTGTCTACCCCCTATGTTGAGCCTATTGTTGCTAGAAAGTGTCACGTCCCAAGCGTAGGGCCTGGACGTGACCGACAAATGGGGAACCCGAAGGGACCCCGAACAAGCCTCATAGCATATTATTACACATCCTTGGTCGCGGAATCAATATAAAATATCATAAGAAAACATGAACAAGGGGAAATGGGACAAAGGGAGAAAGAGAGAGTGTAATACTTAAACAACACAGAGGAGTCAAAGCTCATACATAAATACTCAACATGTCCAACAAACACCTCTAAATACATAGATAGAGTTGGGGCCAAGATAAAGTAACCAGGCTCACCCTCATAGTCAAATAGAACATAAGATAGTGTCTCAATACAAAGATAAGAGGGAAACATAAATCAAGGTCCCCAGAATGGATTACTCACCAACAAGGTTTGAATAGCACCGCCTAGCCACGTGGAAGAGGATGATCAACTTGGGCACCAGTACCTACGTGGCAATATCATGTAGGAAAGATTATGCCTTAGTACGTTTGAATGTACTAAGTATGTGGGATGCAATGCAACAAGAGACAAACTTCATAATCAACATGAATAACGATAGACAATAGGCATAATATAGTAATATGTCATGTATGATCAATGCATAAGTAAAACATGATTACATAAATCATGCTCATATAGAATATCATATGTGAAATAAGACCAAGCTAGCTTTCCAAAGTATGAACATCTTGGTAGGTTGGTGATGTTTCCACCCCATCACCTAGGTGGAGATGAGTTTAAACCCTCATTCTAGGTTAGTGACAATGTGCCACCTCGTCACCTATTGGAGATGAGTTTAAACCCTCATTCTAGGTTAGTGACGAAGCCACCCCGTCACCCTGGTGGAGATACGTTTTAACCCTCATTCTAGGTTACCCGGGCTCTTGTCCCATGGATTGGGCATGGTATATACTACACTTTATATAGGATTCATCATAGCTCTAATGCAATACCTTATTTAGGAATAATCATGTACATAAGCTCATTTCATCATCATAACATTGTTCATATCATATCTCATGTTTTGGACCTTCAATTCCTCAAGAAAACATAACCGAACATTTTGTCGAATACCTTGGGGGTGTGTAATAGGGGTAAAACAGCATGCAATTTAGAGATGAAATCATGTAGGAAAATCAGTGCTAAACCCTTAATCAACACTTTGCAACATGCCCAAGACATTCATATCAAAACCCCTCATCAAAACCAACATTAGATCAAAGATTAGAAGCTCAAAACATGCTTAAACAACCATACATTCCTGTATTAAAATCACTGTGCAGTAAATTTCTCAATATTCAATACTCACATGTAAAATCAACTTTAAATCATGCATTATTAAGTAAAAGAGGGTTTAGGCACCATGGGTGGAAGGACCCAATGGTTCCACACCACAAACCTTAGCTTTTGTGAAGTTCTTAAAGAAGACTTTAATAGAGATTTGAAGCTTGAGTGGGATCCTTGAAGAAATCCTTGAGATTGGCCTTGAGTTTGGGATATGAATTTAGGGTTAGAAATGAGTCTTAAGTGTTTGGGGAAATAATGGGGAATGTTTTGGGGTGATATGAGGTTGAAATAAGGGTAAGTATAGGTGAAAGTACGTTTGGGAAAACTTAGGTCCCAACGCTTAGAAAAATCTAGGCAATCTAGGAAAAGACAGTGCAGGAAAAACACCTCTCCGCGTCGCGGAGAGGTCACGGACCGCTTCTGGAAATTACACCAAGTGCAAATTTTATACTTCGATGTTTGCTTTTAATTCAAGGTTAGATCCTTGTTAGGCTTATTTGGACCCCCTGATCAAGAATATGAAGTTGGATTTCCGAAATTTCAAATGGATATTTAGATATACCGAAAACAAGATTCCGAGCACTTTCGAGGCATGTTTTTGGGTACTTTTGGGGGTCATTTCAATATCTCCCCCTTGGTAACATTCATCCCCGAATGTAGAAGGGACGTATGAGACAAGAATAATCATGAACAGATCAGCCCCAACATGAATGCAACATTACATTTTAAACATCACTTTTCAAAATCCCATTATAAGTATGAAATCATCATAAATTGCCTACTTAGACATGAATGTACGTGAATGACATAGGGGCTGAAATGTAAGACTTGAAGTCACATAGGTGATTTAGAATTAGTACCTTAGGCTTGAGTGGAGTGGAAGAGATAAGGATACTGCTTTTGTATGTCCGCTTCGGCCTCCCAAGTAGCACTTTTGATTTGTTGGTTCCTCTAAAAGACCTTAATGGATGCTACCTCTTTGTTCCTCAATCTCTTTACTTGCCTATCAAAGATATGAAACGAGACCTCCTCATAAGTTAAGTTATCTGCAACATCACTCACAACATCAAGAGGCACAATGACACTGGGATCACCCACACATTTTCTCAACATAGAGACATGAAATACTGGATGTACCGAATTCATTTCACTAGGCAACTTCAGCTCATAGGCTACCTTTCCAACACTCTTTATCACCTCATAAGGACCAACATATCTTGGACTCAACTTCCCCTTTTTGCCAAATCGTACCAAACCATTCATTGAAGAAACCTTCAAATAAACCCAATCACCCACTTAGAATTCGAGGTCTCTTCTTCACACATCGGCATAGGAATGACTTTGGGCTTTCCTCAGTATTTCCCTAATCATCTTAACCTTATCAAGAGTATCCATAACAAAATCTGCTCCCAACAAATTCACCTCTCCAACCACAAACCAACCAACCGGTGATCTATAACGTCTCCCGTAAAGAGCCTCAAAAGGAGCCATATCGATGCTAAAGTGGTAGCTATTGTTGTAGGCAAACTCAATCAATGGCAGATGGTCATCCCAACTACCTTTAAGCTCCAATACACAAGCGCTAAGCATATCTTTAAGTGGTTGAATTTCCCTCTTGGCTTGGCCATCTGTTTGAGGGTGGAAGGCCGTACTAAGGTGAACTTTGGTTCCAAAACCTATTTGAAAAGATCTCCAAAAATGTGAAGTAAATTTTGCACAATGATCCGATATAATGGATAAAGGAACCCTATGCAACCTCACCAACTCATGGATGTGCAACCTTGCATACTTTTCGACCCCATATGTAGTCTTGACCGGCAGAAAGTCAGCTGATTTTTTCATCTGATCAACCACAACCAAAATGGAATCAAAACTTTTTCTAGTCCTGGCAACCCAACCACAAAATCCATATTAACTACCTCCCACTTCCAAGTAGGAATCTCTATGTCTTGGGTTAGCAAACCAGCCTTTGATGTTCGACTTTGACTTGTTGGCAACTATGGAAACCGGAAACAAATTTGGCAATGTCCCTCTTTATTCCTCCCCATCGATACACATCCCTCAAGTCTCTATACATTTTGATGGAACTGGGGTGGATCGAATAAGAGGAATTATGGGCTTTATCAAGAATTCTCTCCCTCAAACCATCAACACATGGAACACACAACCTAACTTGGTATCTAAGGGCCCCATCTCCCCCTTGGGAGAAAACCTCTATCTTACCTTCTTTCACCAAGGCCTTCAAGTCAAGCATGGAGGATTCTATATCTTGTTTTGCTATCACCTCATCAACCAAAGAAGATTTAGAACCATCAACAACAATAGCGACATTACCCACATCTTCCAACCTTACCCCCAACTAGCCAACCGATGCACCTGCCTAGCCATCTCCCTTTCACCAACATCCACATGAGCTAGGCTACCCATGGACACCCGACTCAAAGAATCTGCCATAACATTTGCCTTACTCGGATGATAATGCACACTTATGTCATAGTCTTTAAGAAGTTCTAGGCACCTTCTTTGTCTCAAGTTAAGCTCTTTTTGCGTGAAGACATATTGAAGACTCTTATGATCGGTAAAGACATCAACATGCACCCCATACAAATAATGATGCCAAATTTGTAATGTAAATACCACGGCGGCCAATTCAAGATCATGGGTAGGGTAGTTCTTTTCATGCACCTTGAGTTGCCTAGAAGCATAGGCTATGACCTTACCATTTGTATTAGTACACAACCCAAACCAACTCTAGATGCATCACAATACACAACAATACTCTCAAGTCCATCCGTCAGTGACAATATAGGAGTGGACACAAGTCTATCCTTCAATGTTTGGAAGCTTTTCTCACATTTATCGGTCCACACAAACTTAACCTTCTTTTGATTCAATCTTGTCATAGGAGAAGTAATAGAGGAGAACCCATTCACAAACCATCTACAGTAACCCGCAAGGCCCAAGAGACTCCTATTGTCCGACGGGGTCAATGGTCTAGGCCAATTCCTAATCACATCAATTTTCTGAGGATCCACTTTTATACCATCCCCGGACACCACATGACCCAAGAATGAAATATCTTTCAACTAAAATTCACACTTGTCATACATAGCATACAATCTCTCCTCCCTCAATCTTTGCAACACAACCCTCAAATGACTCATATACTCCTCCTTACTTATGTGATAAAATATCATCAATGAAGACCACAACAAAGGAATCAAGGTAGGGCTTGAAGACCCTATTCATTAGGTCCATGATGATGCCCAACGCATTAGTCAATCCAAAGGACATCACCACAAATTCATAATGCCCATACCTTGTCTGGAAGGCCATCTTCGGCATATCACACTCCCTCACCCTTACTTGATGGTACCCAGACCGATGATCAATCTTAGAGAAAAAGCTAGCCCCTTGCAATTGGCCAAACAAGTCATCAATCCTTGGAACAGGATATCTATTCTTTATAGTGACCCAATCGAGTTGCCGGTAGTCAATGCACATTCTAAGCGACCCGTCTTTCTTCTTTACAAACAACACTGGTGCACCCCAAGGTGATTGGATAAGTCTAATAAATCCCTTCTCTAACAAATCCTTCAATTGCTCCTTTAACTCCTTCAACTGTGCTGGGGCCATACCGAGATAGGTTGGGTGTTGGGAAGGAGATCTATGCCAAAATCTATCTCCCTTTCGGGAGGGACACCCGGAAGATCATTTGGGAAGACATCAAGAAATTCATTTACAACTGGGACCAACTCAATGGAAAGGACTTTGACTCCACATCTTTGAATCTCACAAGATGATACAAACACCCCTTGGAAATCAACCTATGGGCTTTAATGCATGAGATGAACCTACCCCTCACTACCACATCATGAATTTGCCTCTCAAGGACGAGTTCATTTGGAAATTGAAGCTTGACCCTATGGGTTCTACAATTAATAAAAGCATAGTAGGCATGCAACCAATCCATCCCAAGAATAACATCAAAATCAATCATATCTAATTCAACAAAATCACAAGGTAAGATTTTATGCAAGATGCAAGTCGAAAAATTTCTATACACCCTCCTAGCAACAATAGATGCACCAATAAGAGTAGACACCTCATATGACTCATGCAACAATTTCGACTCAAGATGGAACTATTTAGCAACAAAGGGGGCAACAAAGGAAAGGGTGGCACCCGGATCAATTAAAGCATATACATCAAGATCAAAGATTCTCAACATACCGGTAACTACATCAGGGAGCTCACCAACCCCTTGCCTTCCATGTAGAGAATAGAAATAATTGTGCCTTGGGGAATCACCTTGAGGACCACCTCTACCCAATGGAATCGCATATGCACTGCGAACCTTGCCACGGTTTCTTGGACAATCCACCTTCTTGTGACCAAGCTCCACACAACCATAGCATGCACAAGTACCCTTCAAACATGAGCCATTATGGCTCTTCCTACATTTAGGACAAATATCATTAGGAGCCACAACACCTACACCTTGGGGTCTAGGGAAATCATTGGCAAACTCCCTATTTGTAGCATAAGGAGGCCCTTGGCCTTGATGGAATCGACCACCCCCAATACTAGCTTTCGTAACCTCATGGCCCCACCTCTTCCTCAATTTTTCTTCATCCATTTGTTTGGCATATGTCATTAACCGACACTCTTCAGTTACCAAATCGGAGGACCCCATAACAAACTTATTCATCCTTAATCTAGGGTCGGCCACCAAATGAGGAGCATACTTTGAAAGTTGATTAAATTTGAGGGTATACTCCCTCACACTCATACCACCTTGTTTCAAGTTCTAAACTCAACCAACTTTGCTTCCCTAAGCTCAAGAGGGAAGAATTGATTAAGGAAGGCCACTTTAAGTGCCTATAGCCATTATCCTTCTCACCTTTCCATTGATCAAACCAAATTTGGGCCACCCCCTTGAGTTGGTATGCCACCAACTCCACCTTCTCATTTGTCCTCACACCCATGATCGGCAAGATTTTGTAGATTTCATCAATAAACTCTTGTGGATCCTCATCCACCTTTAACCCATGGAAAACCGGAGGATTCATCCTCATGAAGTCCCTTACCCTAGCTCTCGGGGTAGTAGCATGAGGGGCTTGGGCCCCTTGTTGGACTTGGCTGGCCACTACCTGGGCAAGCATTGTAAGAGAATCCTGGAGCTCAGCATTGGTAGGTTGCTCCTTGGGAGTTTGGGCACATTGTCCTCTAGTATTCGGCATGTTCTATCATAGCAAAGAACAATCGTTAGGGGGGAACAACTTATCACAACTCTAAAGCATGACTTTGAACATGAAGAAGGGAAACATTTCCTAAAACGCCTCATAGCCTCCTATTCATAGTAATGGCGTGCTTTACAACCGTGAATAGGACTCCAATCGGCGCGGTGTGTTGGACTCCAAGGATCTATCAACCTAGTCCTCCGATACCAAGTTTGTCACATCCCAAGCCTAGGGCCTAGACGTATAAGCGAATGAGGAACCCAAAAGGACCCCAAACAAGCCTCATAGCATATCATTACACATCCTTGGTCGTAGAAGCAATATAAAACATCATAAGAAAACATGAACAAGGGGAAATGGGACTAAGAGAGAAAGAGAGAGTGTAATACTTAAACAACATAGAGGAGTCAAAGCTCATGCATAAATACTCAACATGTCCAACAAACACCTCTAAATACATAGATAGAGTGGGGGCCAAGAAAAAGTAACCGAGCTCACTCTCATAGTCAAATGAACATAAGATAGTGTCTCAATACATAGATAAGAGGGAAACATAAACCAAAGTCCTCGGAATGGAGGACTCACCAAC
>JAPFFP010102500.1:0-19542 GCA_026153255.1 Solanum medicagineum | reverse complement strand
TAGATTTTCAACATATTTCATACTTCATTAGAATCATCTTTTCAAGCATATACATAGCTTTTCAACATATTTTACAGTTCATTAAATCGGACTTTCATAATTCGTAAGTAGTCATCATACTTTCATGAAAATATCATGTCATAGGAACAGTCCATCCACTTTGCTTTTCATCATAGTGTGGGTAGTCATTACCACCTTAACATCGTCATCATAAACATCAGAGTTTTCATTACCCTCTTTATTATAACATCATCATTAAATCATGCTTTTACATACTTGAGATCATACTCATGAAAATACGTATCTTCATTATAAAAGACTAGGGCTAAGTGTGAGTCCATGAACAATTGAGTCAAAATCATGCAATTGAATAGGATTCATAGAGAAAATATATAATTAAAATCAAATTCGATCATTGATAAAGGAGCCCACATCTAGTTATTAAGTGCCAATCATGCATACTTTGAAATCACATACTTTTACTTGAAAATCATACACATCATGTATCTCATCACTATGCATAATTAGTCATAATCATTATATAGGAATCATAATCCATACATTGGGAGTCACACAGCTTAAAAAACCATAGAAAATCATCATGAAATTTTGATAAAAAGATGGTTTTAGATTGTGCTTCATGGATGAAACTACTCTATGAGTGAGGCCCTACAAACCTCAGGTAGAATCCTTAAGAATTTGAGGAGAAAAATCTAAAAATCTTTAGTCAAACCTTCAAACTTTAGCTTCAATGGAACCTTTAATTTAAAGAGATAAATATTGAGAACCATTGAGGAAAGTTTAAGGATTAAAAGCTTTGAATGAATTAGGAATAGGATTTATAAGGCTAGTTGGTTAAGTCAGTTAGGGTAGACAAAATGACATAGTTTAGGACTTAGATGAATTGGAAATGTCAAAAACACCCTTCATTAAAAACTACCAGAGCCATTCACGAAATTCTTTCCACGGGCACTGGATCAACATATAGTTCGTACTTCAGTCCCTGGAATCTTGTATCACA
Source organism: Solanum medicagineum (assembly GCA_026153255.1). Taxonomy (NCBI): domain Eukaryota; kingdom Viridiplantae; phylum Streptophyta; class Magnoliopsida; order Solanales; family Solanaceae; genus Solanum; species Solanum medicagineum. Next base: position 18,521 of record JAPFFP010102500.1, on the reverse strand, counting down.
AAAGTCAAATTTCTTGAATTTGCATCTTCCAACCTACGAACAAGCAGGATGACCCATGGATTCACTTACAGGCTGTAGCTCCTTCCATAATGTGATTGTAGACTTAAAAAATGTAGGTTCTTCAGGGCCTCTTTCTACGAGACCTATTGATGGGCCATTAATACTTATATGTTCCATCCTAGTAACACATAAGTCATCTTCTAGAAATTCTTCAATTTTCTATTTTCACTAGGCACCTTTCCTGAACCCACATATGATTCTTGGATCCTTCTACGAGTCATAGACTGGCTCGTAGGGTTAAATCTTTAGCAAAATTCTTTTCTTTCAATTTTTCAAGCTTAAAAACATGAGGGGTATTACAGTTGAATTTGTTAAACTAAGTGTTGCAAAATGTGAACAAAATGATGAATAGTCCTAAGTTATGATGACAATTCAATTATTGGAAACTTTGAACTATGATATGATGTGATTATTATGTAATGTGTTGAAGAGACACAACTGCTGAAAAAATAATGAGAAAGATTGATGATTAATGAATAAATGGTATGTGTGGACATCTTGCTTATTCTTAGAATTGTGGAAGTGATTATTATGTTGTGACTATATATACTCGCTTGATGTCCCATTAATGATGAAAGACCAAAGGAAAATGGTTTTGTCTAGATGATAATGAGATTGATTTGGAGTGATTAGTGAGTGCATAGCTAATATTGACTCTTTGTATACTCTCATGCATATATGATGTGTGCTTATATGTTGCTGAAGTGAACTAGTTCTAGCTAGATGATAATGATATTGATTTTACATGATGATTGAATGTATGGATAATGTTGGCTCTTGCATACTCCCATACCTATATGATATATGCTTATGTATAGATTGAACATGTTGAAGGGAAATGGTTCTAACGAAAGGAAGAAAAAAGAAAGAAAAGCAGAAAAGAAATGATTTTGACAAAAGAAAGAGGAAAGGAAATAAAGATATATTGAAGGGAAACAATTTTGATAGATACATGGTCCATGTGTGGCTTCCGATCTTATTATATTGACAGATGATTATTGTAGGACAAACATGCATCAGAAGTTCTTGACAATTGCATCATATTTTTTGTATTTCTTTATTCCATTTTATATCATTCCTTACTTGAAAATTGATAAATGTACTAAGTATGATGTATTTAATAACTTGAATCTTGTATATTGTTGAGATTGGAAAATCGAAAGATTGTTGCATGTGTTGAATGACTCAAATCATGTGTATTGTTGAGATTGAACTACCAAAAGATTGTGACATATGTTTAATGACTTGGGCCTTGTATATTGTGGATATTGACTATTGCGGAACTATGATATGATATTCTAAATGTTTATATTATCGATACTATGTATGCTGGTCTTTCCTGTGTGTAGGTTTTTGTAATCTGGAGGTATATGTTGGGATGGAAGGAGTGCTCATTTTTTAATTCTCTACCTGCAACTAGGTCTGCTTTTTGGATACCTCGGTGCTCACCCTTGTTTTTGTACAAGTGTGTGTAGATTGTGAGCCAGATCCTGCTAATGTTCTTCTTCTTCCTCTAGATTGAGGTGACAGCTGAGAGGTAATTATTTGTCATTCCAGCATAATCTTAAGACTTTCATATATTTTACTACTTTTCTTTTTATTTGAGAGAAAAAGACTATTGAGATTTGTATCATTTCTACTTATTCTGATGTATTAAAGGCTTGTACCTTGTGGTGATCAGTTCTGGGATGGTTTTAGTTAGATTTATGCCTTATAGCGTTGTTATTATTAATGTTATGTTATTTTAGCTTCCTCATTATCTTGTATTATGTTGCTGTGACCTGTTTAGAATGACTTGTTTTTGTGGGTAAAGGAAAATGTCATCATACCCGATTTTGAGTTGTGACAAAGTCATACTCTGATGTTAGATGAAGAGACTTTGAATTCAATACCAATGATTGGGTTTATTTGAAAATTTTTCCCATGAAGGGCGTGGTCTAATTTGGTAAGAAAGGGAAATTGAGCCTTAGCTATGTAGGGACCTATAAAATTGTTAAGTGGGTTGGCAAGGGGGCTTATGAATTGGTGTTGTCGGTAGAGATGTGTATGATTCATTTGCTTTTCGCGTGTCTATGTTGAGAAAGTTTGTGGGTGATCCGAATTCCATCGTGACTTTTTAAGATACGAGTGTAGAAGAAAATTTGACACATGAAGAGGTTTTGATCGAAGATTCTAGACCAACAAATAAAGAAGTTGAGGAGCAAAGAAGTTGCATCCATCAAAGTCCTTTGGAGGGACCAACAGGTCGTAAGTTCAACATGGGAAGCGAAAGCGGATATGATAAAGTGATACCTCATCTCTTTTACTCTACTCAAGCCTAAGGTATTAAGTTACTCTTTTCCAAAGACCTCAAATCCTTTCATTTCAGTTTTTAAATCATTTATACATATATACATGCTTATGAGACTGTATTTGAATGGTATTCAAAGTATGAGTTTGAAATTTTCATGAAAAAGACATTTAAGTTGCATTTACATTCATGCTTGATTGTTAGCTATTTCTTTACTTCTTTAGAGCTTGCATTTTGCACATTAAAGGATGAATGTTTCCAAGGGAGAGATATTGTAAGCCTTCGTGGGTTAAAAGGTGTAAATCTGGAAAGAAATATAGAATTGGTGCCGGTACAGGGATACACGAGCCTATCTACATCTCATGGTTAATTTTATGAGCTGTAGATAGGCCTCGTAGAGGGGCTAGTCACTTTATGAAATTTTGGAGCTTGGGGATTCAAAGTACAATGGATATCCACATCTTATAAATGGAACTATGAGTCATAAATAGGAGTCGTGGAATGGAGGGTTAGACTCAAGTTTTTGAAGTTTGGGAGGTGTCACAAGATGAAAAGGGTTTACGGACCATAGTCCTTTTTGTGAGTCGTCAAAAGGGTTGTGGTTTGCGGTTAAGAGACATAGTTTAGGGGTCAATGGTTACTAGAAAAAGCCCCTACCTATGACCCATGCGTCAATCTGTAACCCGTATATAGGGTCCATAGATGGGGTCCGAATGAAGGGTAATCTCGAAACTTTTTCACATCTTAAGCCCAATACTATGTCATTTTCTATCATTTTCCTCCATAATACTCTCATTCACTCTCCACTGTAATTCCCTCCAAATGATTTCCTAAGGAAATTCTCCTTTACAAGGCACAAATGAGGCAATCTGGGGTTTTCAAATTTTTTCCCCGGATCTCAAGCTTTTCTTTTGGCCTTCTAATCAAGATAAGTGGGCTTGATTTGTGGATTCCATCCATCCACAAAGCTCAAGTGTGTTTTCATTTCTATTAGTTTTCAAGTTATGAGTACATGATGAGTCATGACCCAAGCCTAAGTACTAGATGTGACACGACGAATAGGAAACCTGAAGGCAACCCAAACAAGCCTCTTAGCATATCGTTTGCACATCCTTGATTGTGGAATTTGGAAACAAACATTCAACATATAATTCTAAGGGAATAGGGGCTTATGACTCACGCTATGGGGATGAGTAGGGGAATAGGATTTGCATGAAACATATAGCACGAAGGTACTAATGAGAGGGTAAGTAGGACTCAAGCTATGGGGATATAAGGAGTTAGGACCTTTCATCACTTTCCATCATTATCAATAGCATCAAATAGCATCACAGAAGGGATAGGGTCAAAGGGATAAGTTCCATAAAAGCTCAACATAGGAACATAGCGTAATATCCAACAACACCTCTGAGTATGAATACGATGGGGGCCAAGACATGTCCAAGGATAACCCTTGAACTAGAAAGTAAAGTGAAATAAAGTCTCAACATAAGAAAGATAGAAACCGAATATTGTCCCCATACTTGAGGACTTGCCACAATAGCAATCTTCACGAATCCAAGCTAGCCACATGGAGGATATCGAGGAGCGTTGGTCCTTACATTGTTAAATCATGTAGACAAAAAGCATGCATTAGTACTTTGAATGTACTAGTATGTAGGCATGCAATGCAACAAGCATAAGTCATGAGCTAATGAACAAATGATTATGTAAGACATTAATTATTCCAAGGGACTTAACATAATGCATATGGGAAGTAAGGAACATATGTTTAGTAGACTTCATGATGGGACACCTAAACATAAGTTAATGATTGTCACGCCCAAAAAAAGAGGGGAGGCGCGAGTGGGACTCGATACCGTTATTGGCCGAGTCAGCCACTGAACACGCTATTTAACTAACTAGGGGCCAAAAGAAGAGCGGGCAGCACAATTTTTGAAAAACTAAGCCTGGACTGTCTAAGTCACGACTTGGTCAACAATAAATCAGGTACGTCAAGATAGGTAAGCCAAAATGATAAAGTACTCGCTACTAGACAAGGCTGCAACAATAGAAGTACCGGCACACACACTATTTATACATGCCTATTCTATGACTGGAGATCGAAAGATACAAAAGAACCAACCCAAAATAACGTGTCCACAATAGCCTCTAAGTGTCACAACCCAAGCCTATGGCCTAGACGTGTCATGGCGCAAGGGGATCCCGAAGGGACACCAAGCAAGTCTTTTAGAACATCATTATACATCCTTGATCGCAGAAGCAACAAAACAAGCATCAAGAGGTAATAAAGTGGGGCAACCGGGGATAAGGGAAAGTAGTTTCATATCATAGACATCAAGAATAATAGAGTCAAGGCTCCTAGCTTAGATACATAACATGTCCAACAAACACCTCTAATACATAGATAAGACCGGGGGCCAAGAAAAAGCAACCGGGCTCATCCTCATAGTCAAAATAGACAATAAAGAAGAATGTCTCAATACATAATAAGAGCAGCATAGACTATAGTCCCCGAAGTGGAGGACTCACCACAAAATTTAGTAGTACTGATGCAGCCATGTGGAGGAGGATGATCAACTTGGGCACCGGTCCCTACGTGGTGATATCATGTAGGCAAGAGTATGTGTTAGTATGTTTGAACGTACTAAGTGTGCAGGATAAAATGCAACAAGAATTAAGCATCATCGTCAAAATGCGTAACAATAGGCAATAGGCATAATATAACAATATAGCATACATGATTAATCCATAGGTAAAACATGCTTAAGTAACTCATGGTCATATAGGATATCATGTGTAGAAGAGACCAAACAAGATTTTGAAAGTACAAACTCCTTGGTAGGTTAGTGATGATGCCACCCATCACTAGGTGGAGAAGTACAAACCCTTCACTAGGTTGGTGATAATGCCGCCCTATCACCCCAGTGGAGAAGTACAAACCCTTCACTAGGTTGATGAGTACAAACCCTCATACAGGTTAGTGATGATGCCTCCCCATCACTAGGTGGAGAAGTACAAACCCTTCGCTAGGTTGATGAGTACAAACCACCATCTAGGTTATCCGGGTTCTTAGTCCTCCCAGATTGGGCATGGTATAATGCAATACTTTATATAGAATTTATCATATACCTAAGCTCATTTCATCATCATATAATCAATCATATCATATCTCATGCTTTTGACCTTCACTTCCTCAAGAACCCACATCCGAACATTTTATGAACCACTTAGAGGGTGTGTAATGCTAGTATAAAACCATGAAATATATAGATGAAATCATGCAGTAAAATCCATTGTAAAACCATCAATCAACACCTTGCAACACCCTCAAGCAACATACATCAAAACCCCTCCTCAAATCTTATAATAAATCAAAGATTTATAGCTCAAAACATAGCAAAGCAGTCACAACTTTATATAAATTTAACATATTGTGCAGTGAATTTCATAATAAGCGAGATCCATTTGTAATTCAACGTTAAATCATGCAATTTGAGTAAAAGGAGGCTTGGGTATCATGGGTGAAAGGAACCCATGAAAAAAACCCATATACCTTAGCTTAGAGATGATCTTGGTGAAGATTGGAGATGGAGACTTGAAGCTTGAAGAAGAATATTGAAGGAGAACCTTAGTTTGGGATGAGGGTTTGGGACTTGAATTTGGGAGTAAAAATATGGCTAAGTGTTTTAGTGAGTATTGGGGAATATTTAGGATGATATGAGGGTGAACTAAGGCTAAGTATAGGTAAAACCACAGTTGGGAACACTTAGACCCAAGAACCCAAAGCGTTGGACTAAGATAGAAATCACTAACAACAAAATACATAGGTCCGCAATGCGCTGACCTGTCGCAGAGGCCAAATTAACACTTATCTGTGACAGCTGCATGTCGTGGTGCTGTCGCGGATTGTCTATGGAAATTGAAAGTTTGAAAATTTGAAATTGTTATTCGATTGCTCTAAAATCAGGGTTAGACCCTTTTCCATCGAATTTTGACCCCCTGAATAAGAATATTAAGTCAAATTTTCGATATCACGCATGGATTTTGAGATATATGGAATTTAAAATTTCAGGCATTCTAAGGCACATTTCGAGCACTTTATGGGGTCGTTTCTCTAAGAAACCACTAACACTGCTGAGATAGGACCCCGACTATACCTAATTGTATAACAAAACATAAGCATCCTGTGAAAGCTCCAGGAAAAGGTGGAGCTTACCAACTCATAGCTGAACTAGGCTCCTAGTGGAGGGGTAAATCAGAATCCCTACTTGAACCTGCATGCATGAAATAAAATGCAGTGTCCCTAGGCAAAGGGATGTCGATACAAATAAACATGTATTGGTATGTAAGGCAAGAAGTAAAATCATAGATAACTGTAGTAAAAAGAGATTTTAGAAATACCACTTGTAAGCAAAACTCAGATTACCTTCATGTCCAACACTTAGCCTCCTAGTGGACAAATATGCATGGTATGCTCAAGTAATCGAATGTCATGAATACATATATATATATATGCAAATGCATGACATCCCCAACCAAATGCTAGCAATGGTGGTCCTTTCCGGTAGTGAATCTGCATCATATTTGCCAACCTGTGGCTATCTGTACCATATACATACATATATATATATATCATTATTTGGGCAAATAGCTCCCATACCTTTGATTATCGCTCGAAGTCCATGCATAACGTGCTATATATGATATGGATATTGAATACATATAGTAGGCCATAACATAGTTTTATCCAATCTTGGCTCATTGGTACACTTATCCTCATAACATCATAATCATTGTCATAGCATGTACACATGACTCATAGGATCTTACATGTCTTTTGAATAAGTTTGACAACTTAATTCAACATTTACAATGAGGTCTTAACTCTAAAAATGTTCATAAAGGTGTTTTACATAATGCTTATACTTGGTTTCATGCCAATTAGAAAAACAAAGTATTTAAATAGAATCAAGTGCCTTAGTAATTTAAAAAGGAGGATTATGCTAGAGAATATTGGAAGTCAACATGTTACTTGTTAAGTGTTTGAATTATGTTCTTAGTTTGGAAGAAGAACTGATTATGACTACCACATTCCCTTTGTAATATACATTTATTTTAATGGAACTACACCAAGAATTGAAGCACCGCAAACATATGGATAGGTAGTCAGGAAACCGACAAAATGATATATAGATATTGAATGTCCAATTTAAGTGAACAAACGGAATGTCAACCTAATACCATCATGAAAACAACTTAGCTGCAATCCAAATGCCTTCAACAAAAGGTCTTTCTAGCAACAAAATTGTAAGATATCGCATTTGACATTTTGGGAAACTTCCCAGATTTCGTGCTAAAAGGAGGGATAGAGCTTAGCCTTAACATAACTTTCCAATGATCGCCCAATTGCCCAAAGTTCCTTCACAAAAGTTGTTCCTTGCATCCTAAGCTTCTGACGACTATATGTATGCAACTTATAACCACCTATAACATTCCATAATTGAGCATTAATCGGCAGACTTACCATATAGCATTTACACGAGGAAACACGTTCATAAAACTTCGTAAAAAGGACCGTAAAAGAGCCCCAAGATTTTTATCAGAACACACTAGCTGTAAACCAAGAATAACTAGCAAGAACACCATTTTTTAGTAGCCCAAAAATAGCGCCAAACTCAGCTAATAAGAGGGAAAAAAATTGCAAAGCGTAAGGCAAGCACTTCTAGGCACGCGGAGGAATTTTAAACGTAGAAATACAAAGAACTTACCTAAATCACTTAGAGAACATGTGAGAGTATTTTCTTCAGTTGGTATATTGTGCTGGGATGAAAATGGCACATTATTAGCTTTAAAAAGGTCATATTAGCCAACATAAAGTTGGTCTTGACCTGACCCAGTCCATGACCCGATTTCCTGCTCTGATAGTCATGGCAAAACCGTCATAACTTTGTACTTTGATGTCGAGTTGATGCACGGTTTTGTGCATTGCAAACTAGACTCATAGATCTTCAATTTAATTGTCGTAGACCTTCTAACTCCTTATAGTTTGGGAGATATGGCCTGATGAATTTGACCCAAATTTAAGAAGGATTTCTTAATGAAACTTATGGTAACTTTGGCCAACCTTTATCTTGCAACTTTCTTGATTGAAAAATTTAATATATAACTTTTTGTATTATTAAAATAACCTTTAAAAATCCATTAATAGAAAATCATACACTCTTAGTCCCATTCGACAAGTGAAGCTTAATTTAAACCTTCTAAAAAGGGCAAGGTGCCAATCAGACCATTTCTTTAATCCCGAAATGTGTATTTAGGAGGGGGGTTCCTTTGTCTTAAAACTTTAAGTCCTTAATATTACCACCTATTGGCAGCCTTATTATCATTAGGTCCTTTCCAAAATCATATATATCTCATATAACATGCCACCCCATATTATTATGAAAGACGAGAAACACGGGGTCTCACAACATAGGTCATCATGCATGTGTAAAATCGTAAAAACCTTTTAGGAACAACAATGCATTTATTTTAAGAGAAGGGCTATCTTACTACAAGTGAACTATTAATAATCATAATGAAGGACACCATGCATATTTGTAAGGAAATCCATATACCTTTATGAAAAAGTATCATTACCAATATCAACTGACCATAACGACCATTTGAACTTATAAAATAATGAGACATATGAATTATAGAATACCTTTAAACATAACATGGAGGAATCTTCCTACATTGAGATAAAATGATACTTTTGGACCATAAGGATAACATAAACATATGTGAGAGAAACCTTTAGCCGACATAAATCATGTGAGCTAAACCATGGAGTATTGATGTTTCCCCTACACCGGAAGAGAAAAGGAAGTCATTTGCCAAGGCGAAAATCCATAGTGCCTAAGTGGATCCACTAAAGCTAGCTAGTGTGCAGACCACTATTAAAGGGTGGTCTAAAAATAAATCTCTACTAGCGAGTGACCCCTATTTCCTTCGGTGGCACGTAGTTATGGGATAGTGAGATTCTACTAATACTCTCATTCATTAGCTAATAGGGAGTGTCCACACATATCCCAAGGTATACCCAGTGCTAAGTATGACTCTCATGGAATGAACATAAACATAAATCATATAATTATCTAGTATGGAGAGGTATTCTACTAACCCATCCTATAAATATTTAGAAACAACGAAGAGGTATTCTACTAACCCATCCCTTTATCCTTTTGAACATAGTTCATCATCACAAGCATAGTTACTAGATCTTGTCTATGCATTTATTATTGGCACATTTATAATCTTATACCTCAACTATCGGCCCATCATCATCATCAATTATCGCAGATACATGAGGCTGCACTGAAGAGGGCCACCTCCATCCCATTCTCATGCTTGATCTACAGGCTCTGCTTAGAGTCGAGGGTGGATATTTTACACCAACAAGATCAGATGATTGAGGCCTAACATAGTTTGGAGCCCAGCCTGATCAAGGCTGATGAGAACCTAGTGGCGCTCCAGCGAGCACAACCCCCCACCTATGCCAGAGATGTTCGTCCCAACGCCACCACTTGAGGGTTCTGAGATTGACACTACCACCACTACTGCTACTACTAAAGAGAGGCCCCCGCAACATGATGCAGATGAGGAGAGGGGGCCTACTATTGCTGCTCCTACACCAGAGGCCACTACTTTACATACTTCTACCACGGGCATGATCTACGTGTCCGCTACTCCTATCCAGGCCATGGTGTAAATGTTATCACATCTCTGAGTCCTAGTTGACTCAACTTATTTAGTAGATCAGGCCACTGGTCCTCCAGGCCATTGCAAAATCGAAGGGTCAGAGTCAGGCATTCACGGTTGCTACTATTCAGGACCGTGTTTCTACTGTAGATGCCTGCATTGACGCCTTTGAGGAGAGGGCTCAAAGGAGATTTAGTGATACCTGACCTTTAGATTTGTCAGCCCTGCAGATGGAGATCCAACAGCTCTAGGCTGACATGGCAGCAACACTCACGACACCTGTTGCACTTCCAACGACTACACCTCAGGTGCCAGTGGTGGATTTATTTGCCTCTGATGAGCCTATCCAACCTTCCCATAGGAAGAGACCCCTCATGGAGGGTGATGAGCCAGATGAGAGATATGTAGACCAAAGCTCACAGAGGATGAGGAGTTTGACCTTGCCTTGAGGTAGTTGAGGCTTGATGAGGAGATAAGACGAGCTTGAGAGATAGAGTAGGTGAGGGGTGTTAGCCCCTCCGGACAGAGTACCACTACTGAGTATACCACCTCATAGGAAGAGGGTCTCTAGACTCAGCCAAAGACCGACGCTTAGGCTCCCAGGTATGTTTTTGACCTTTTATATTTTATTTTTGATTGATTTTATGTATTGGGGACAATATACATCTCTTTTGATAGGGTGTAGGTAGTTATGAACCTCAGTGAAGTCTGAGTAGCTTATAGTCCATAACTACCCCAATTTTTGATCTCGAGATTTTCTTGCTTGCGTTCTTTCTCCCTGTGGATATTTATTTCCTATTGAAACGGCATAATTAGGATGTTTAGATAATATTTGTAGCATATAGTACCAATGCTTGCGGCATATAGCATGTTTTGTGTTTTGTTTTGAAAAATGATACCTACCAAAAATTTTGATTAGTAGTTAGTAACAACCTCGCATGTTTAGGTGTTTGATAGGATCTGTTTTGATAAGCAAGGGAAAATTGAGATAAAAACATGATCTGTGAGTCTTTTGTTGATAATGTATGCCATGCCATGAGAGTATGAGCTTATATTGGTAGACTAATGTATTTTGTGCTAATTCAGAACTTGCCTTATTACTAAAAGTTATATTGTAGATTAATTGGATTAGGAAAGGAACTTAGGCCATTGTTCTTAAATAGTCCACTTTAGCCTAAAGACCATTATGTTCAATGATTGTGGACTGTTGATAATCCCTTGCTTGGCATAGTTGTATTGTCACCTGCATCAGTTTGCCTAGGTTTGCTAAATAGATATTTGATCCTATTTTGATGCTTTGGTGTAGGTATCTGAGTCTGAGGTTCATATGATGTATGCCATTGAGCGAGGTTTATGTGTTACTATGTTGTCTATATAGATTGAGTCGTCGCTTGAGGACAAGCAACAATTTTAAGTTGAGGGTGTGATATGCTAATGAAATAGAACACTTTTGATGCTTAAAACTTAGGATTTTATGTGCTCTCAATGCGATATTTGTGTGTTTTATGTGTTATTGTGTTTAGATTTGCAAGATTACAAGTTGGCCATGATTTGGGGAAAAGTTGTAGAAGTTGCTAGTGTTTGCTGTTGTACGAGACCATCTATGAGTTATAGTCCACTTTACGAGTTGTATATAGGTTTTGTGAGGATTTTCAGTGAAGGGCTATTTGATAAAGTTGAAGTCTATGAACATGTAGATGAGTAGTGGAGCAATTTATAAGTCAGAGACCACGTTTCGTGCCTTGAGGATAAAAAAAGTAGACTTGCAGGAAATTCATCAGATAAAACCCCCTTTACGGGTCGTAAACTACTTTATGAGTCATAAAGGGGTGTCGTAGAAGAGAAGTCCAAAATTCCAGCAGCTAATTTTGAGACCCCAACTACGAGTCGTAGAAGACACAACGAGTCGTAGAGTGCTTTCGTGGAGTTTGCTGACTAATTTTCCTAATTTGTTTAGGACTTGTTTTTAATTACTATAAATAGGTCTTTTAGGTTATTTTTCACAGAGACACGTCAGTTTTCAATAGTTTTAGGGTTTGTTCTCAGAGAACTCAATACTTGAGAGAGGAAATTGTGAGAGTGTCTTTGAGAACACAAGTAGTATAATTTGATCTTCAAGTTTGTGATTCCCATTGACTTTAGAATTGCTTGATCTTAATTCAATTGTGTAAGTGTTAAATTATGTCTTCTCAATTCATAATCTTTTCATCTACACATAGCATGAGTAGCTAAATACATAACTAGGGTTGTGGGACCCATGACGAACTAACAAAGTAAAATCGGATAATTCATAATTCTCAGAAGGTGTATATGCATATATTGGTTAACTCTCTTCGCTTTGCATGTTTTCTAGTGGTGGCCAACATTAGAACTCGTCTACTGTTACTGACTGGACTAAGGTAGTAATGAATAAAAAACGAGATTAATTAACAGAATTTGATTAATGTATTCTCATCTAATCAACTGAACTGGGCCAAGGGGAGGTTGTACTGGGACTAATAGGTAATGGTTAGTAAAGCATACTATGGAGATAGGCCAAGTCGCATAGTGAAATTCGCCTCTCACCTTTGACCAAAGGACTTAGTGAACTTAAATTATCATCCTGCGTGCTATACAATAGACAAGAATTAGGTTATCTTGTGATACTGGGTTAGGAAAACATGGCGAAGATAATACCCTAGTTGCTCTCTATTATTGATTTTTCTCTTGTGATAGTTAGTTTAGTTTATTTTCTTATTGATTAGTGCAACCCACCCCCCTCTTGAGGAATTGAGTTGGCAAACTACTCGGGTTGCATATTGATGAATTTATGTTGAGTCTACGTACTCCCTCTGGGTTCGACTCTAACTTGGTTAGGTTCTATTTCTTGACAGCGACCATTTTATCCCCTAAAAAGGAGGTGTAACTTGGGTGACATCAATTATTTGGGTAAAATGTTGGACTCATGTAACGTCCATATTCACTTGAGCATTAATTGGGACAATGACCTCTCGATTTGCTTGTGTGGTCATAGCATGAGCAAGCAGTTGGAATACAACCTAAAATCTCTTATTTGTACTTGCTCGGCAATGGATCCAGAGGTGATTGAGGGGTTTGTCCCTCATTATTATTTTCCCCTCTTTGGATTCAAAACTCTTAATGGAGGCATCTTTTTGAAATCAGAATCATTTGACGAGTTGTAGAAAGGGGTTCATACAACCCCAGCCTTGAAATTCTGAAAAAAAATTCTAAATGTTGAGTCGGACTACGAGGTAGGGTCTATGACCCCTAGTTGGGACTATGATCCGTAGTCAATGCTTCATAGTTCCAAGATCCAAATCCTAAAGTTTCTGAAGTCCAACCAACTTCGATATGACGAAATCTTTATACGGTCCGTAAAAGGTTCTATGACCCGTCGATGCTTGGTCGTAGACCTAGCCTTAAAAGACTCAGCCATCTACAAAAGGGCCATGTATAGCCATAGACTAAACCACAACTAGTAAACAGGATTTCGTGGTTCAGTTTGGCTGTTTAATAAAGGATAATTCCATCATTTTCTAATGACCTCTTCATTTAGGGTTATTTTGAGTGCCTTAATAGAACCGCATGACCTTTCCTTACCATTTACACTTAAAATCTATTGAGAGGAAAAAGAGGGGAGAAAGGGCTAAGGTTCAAGCACTCAAGCGTTGTTCCTCGAGTTTTTGACTATAATCATCACATTCCAGATATATAAAACTATTCATAGCATAAGATTGAATTTGTCCATGTGCCTAACATGTTAATTTTTTTCCAATTGAGTTTGAATTAAGTTTTTCCCTAATTCTAAAATGGAGTTCTTAAACCAAATAATACTTCGTGAGTTTTCTTACATTTAATCACTTATTGATGATGTCTACGAGTTAAGTAAACAATTGAAATGTGTATTCATTTATTCATTCGCATGAATCCTAGTTGAGTTAATGTCATAATTCTTTAATGCATTCATTTGGATGAACCCTTGTTGAGTTAATGTCATGATTCTTTCATGTATTTTTTGATGACTATATTACTGAATTTTTCACATAAAATAAAGTGTTATTTTCAAATTGAGATGATGCATATTTTAATGAGTTTGATGAAAATCAGCACCAAGTTAAATAATATTTTGAGCACGATATTTTGCTACTGATGTAAATGATGTTTTTAAAGTACGACGACGATGAGGATATTTTGATGGTTAGTTTGACGTTTTAAAAATTCAAGTTCCATGAGACTAGATGATGGTATTAATATAAACACATTTTTGGGAGTAGTCTTGAGCACCAAGTTGGGTCAAAGTACAATTGACTCAAACCACATAACTACATAGCTAATGTAGGATAGATGTCATGCCCCTCTTGTCCCATCTTGGATGTTTGGATCCATTGTTGTTGATGTCCTTCATTCTGGCAAGGTAGTGGATGAATGTGGCAACAACATCGCTTCGTTGTATCATCACTAACTCATCAGTGATTGTTGTCAGTGAGAGAAACTCCCTATTGAGTAAACATACTATTTTCATAATGTTGCACATTCATACTTTTAATTGATGAGAGCGTTCTTATTCTAATTCTAACATAACATATTGATGTTAAGTTGAGTTTTGAGTTGAGTATCTTGACACATGTCCTTGCTTTCCTTCTATTTGACATACTGTATATTCCATGTACTGACATCATTTGACGCTGTGGTATTTTCATAATACATATACAGGTGTTAGAAACCCTCAGTAAACAACATGTTGATGATTTTGAGCATATCCAGAGTTGTGGTAGGCCTCCTTTACACTCGGAGAAATCCAGATACCTTTTACCTTTGATGTTGAGTACTTTAATTTTCTTTGAGGTAGTCATGAACATGTCATTGGCACCATCCGACAGTATTAGAGGCTTCATACACAAAGTCAGATAATATATTTGAAGTATGTTCTATTAGAAACTATTGATCTGGATATGGAGTTACTATTAAACCTTATATTGAGTTATTGTTCTTAATGATTGTTTCTTTCTTTGACGTTGATGTTGAGAGCCCATATAAGTATCTATCTTGCTTTTATTTAAGCCTTCCGTTGATGATTGAATGAGTGATGAGACTAAGTGATTCTCTTGAAAATCAACAATAATTTTTGAGTGTCGGTTATGCCTAGGGTAGCCTCCCAGGGCATGACAAACGTGGTATCAGTGCACAGGGTTCAAGAGTCTAGGATGTCTATGAAGCCGTGTCTAGTAGAGTCTTACTTATGGATATGTTGTGCACCACACTTATAATCAATAGGCTACAAGACATCAAGAATTGTCTGACTTCTTTTGTACTCTAAGTTCGAACGACAAAGTTTAACTCTATAAAAGCTCCTATCTAACTTGTGCTTATGCATTTGCAGATCAAGCCTCCTAAGTGCACTGCCACCAAAAGATATGTTTCAACGTCAAAAACTGAGAAGCCCCCACCAAAGGTGCCTTCTCAGATGGGAATGAGAGGCTGAAGTCGACCTGCTAGAATTATTGGGGATTCTCAAACACCTACTGCTCTGCCTACCCCTAATTCAGTTGCTGATTTCAGATGAGCTATCACTATGCTCACTCAGCTTGTAGTTTCCCAGAGTGGTAATCAGATTTCACATGCTCCTAGCTCTAGCTCCTAAGAGACAACTGCTGCAACAAGACTTAGGGATTTTCTGAGGATGAGCCTATCAGTATTCATATGATCTAAGGTTGAGTAAGACCCCTATAGTTTAATTGATGAAATGTGGAAAGTGTTGAAAGCCATTCATGCGACTGCGACTAAGGTAGTTGAACTTGCATCCTATCAGCTTAAAGATGTGGTGGATGTCTGGTATAACCGATGGAATGAGGGCCGAGTTGAGAATGCTAAGCCAACCATTTGGGAGGAATTTGAGGGTACTTTCCTTGATCACTTCTTCCCACAAGAATTGAGGGAATTAAAGGTTGACGAGTTTGTGAATTGAAGTAGGTGGGTTGACTATTAAAGAATATGGACTAAAGGTCATTAAGCTATCTAGGTATGCTTTAAAGATGGTCCTGACATGAGGTCTAGAAAGAGGAAGTTCATATCCGGCTTAGGCAAACATGTGAAGAAATAATGTAAAGAGATGTCATGATTCAAGACATGGACATCTTAGACTTATGGTCTATGTACAAGAAGAGGACATAAGTGAGCTGAATCAGCAGGGCAAGAGCCTAGCCAGAATAAGCAAGGTAAAGGGGACATGTCCTATTTCCAGAAGAGGTCTTCGAGTTATGCACCATCCTCAGCGAGTAGACTAGCTCTGAGGTATGATCAGAAGTCCCAGGGTAATCAGAATTCTAGAGCTCAAGATTTTCACCTAGGATAATCTGACTCAAGGTTCGAGGGGAAGCCACCATATGGCAAGTGTGGGAAACTCCACTTGGGTGAGTGATGTAAGGGTATAAATACTTTCTACAGATATAGATGGACTGGTCACTTTCAGAGTGAGTTCCTTATGAGGAAGCAGATAGATGAAGGTAGAAAAGTTAAGTCTTCGTTGGCAGCACCACTAGATAGAGGTAATCATAGAGGTGCTACTTTTGGTACGAGCGAAGGTACAAACTGCTTGTACGCTATGGCTAGTCTCTAGGATCAAGAAAGTTTGCCCGATATTCTCATGGGTATGCTTCACATCTTTTCTCATGATATGTATCCCTTGCTTGACCCAGGTTCCACTTTATCATTTGTAATTCCATTTTTAGACTGTAAGTTTGAGATACTTCCTGAATGTCTTCTTGAGTCCTTTAGTGTTTCTACTCTTGTTGGTGAGTCCCTTCTAATTGAAAGGGTCTATAGGGATTGTATTATGTCAATCTATCATAGAGATACTTTGGTTGATCTAGTTGAGTTAGAGATGATTGACTTTGATGTGATTCTTGGCATGGATTGACTTCATGCATTTTATGCTTCTGTTGATTGTAGAACCCGAACTATTGAATTTTAGTTTCTGAATGAGCTTGTTTTATTGTGGAATGGTAGCCCTGCAGTACCTAAGGGTAAGTTTATTTTCTACCTTAGGGCCAAAAAGCTAATCTTTTAAAGATGTATTCATCACATCGTGCGAGTTAAATATGATAGTGTGGAGTCTCCTTCTCTTGAGTCAGTCCTAATTGTTAATGAGTTTCCAGAATTATTTCTTAAGGATTTGCATGCAGTCGCTCTTAATAGAGAGATTGACTTTGGGATTAATATTCTTTCCGATACTCAACCTATTTCCATTCCATATAATGACCCCTACTAAGTTGAAGGAGTTAAAAGATCTGTTAGATAAGGGTTTTACTAGGTCGAGTGTCTCACCTTAGGGCACTACTATCCTATTCATGCAAAAGAAAGATAGGTCACTCACAATGTGCATTAATTATAAGTAACTGAATAAGGTCACCATAAAAAACAAGTACCCTCTCCCAAGGATAGATGATTTGGTTGACGAACTTTAGGGCGCCACTTGTTTCTCAAATATAGATCTTATATATGGCTACCATCTATTGAAGGTGAGAGAGTGTGATGTTCCCAAGACAACATTTCAAACTTATTCTGTTCATTTTGAGTTATTGTTCATGTCCTTTGAGTTGACGAACACATCTACTGCTTTTATAGACCTCATGAATCGGGTGTTCAAGTTGTACCTGGATATATTCATGGTTGTATTTTTTGATGATATCTTGGTCTACTCTAAGAATGAGGAAGAACATGCCTAACTCCTCAGAATTGTCCTCGAGACACTACATACTAAATTGTCTATGACAGACAAAATGACTAATTGAAGTTAAGCCAATGCTAGAACGATGAATGTTATAGTAGTATCTACGACACCTTCAAATCATTCAAATGTTTCCCCTATAATTCCATTAGCTGAAAAACCTACAAAGTTTACTGGTGTTGATTTCAAGAGGTGGTAGCAAAAGATGTTATTCTACTTGACTACCTTAAGTTCATAGAGGTTCATTAGTGAGAATGTTACTAGTTTTTCTGCAAAAACTTCAGATGATGAATAACCCTTAGTGACAGAAGCTTGGAAGCATTCACATTTTTTATGTAGGAACTACATTATGAGTGACCTGCAAGATGATAAGTATAATGTGTATAGTAACTTGAAGACTTCTAAGAAACTCTGGGATGCTTCGAAAAAGAAGTACAAAACTGAAGATATCAAAATTAAAAAATTCATTATGACGAAGTCCCTTGACTACAAGATGGTAGTGTAATACCCCGCAAGTTGTAAGATCAGATCAAGGTAAGTAATTTCATTTTTCGAGAGAAAATTTACAGCTATTTGAACTTTGTAAGGGTGAACCAAGGTTGGGTGTAGCTTTTTGTCACATCCTAAGTCCCGTTAGGGCGGACTGGCACCCGTTGCCGATGAGGCCCGGGAGAACCAACCTGTAACTGTGTGCTTACT
>JAPFFP010102489.1:0-19543 GCA_026153255.1 Solanum medicagineum | reverse complement strand
CCATTAAAAGCTATATGTATCCATTAGTACACCTTTAAGGCAAAAACATGAGCATCGTTTCTATGGTGACACATAGTTATGGGACTATGAAATCTACCAAAGTCCTTTCAGTGCAAAGTCATATCCCACGGAATACATGAATCGTATATATACATAGCTTTTAACATAGGTAATACTTCATTAAAATCACACTTTCATAGTTCCTAAAATAGTCATCAAAATCTTTCATAAAGCATCTCATGTCATAAGTATGATCCATCTACGTTACTTTTCTTCATAGTGTGGGTAGACATTCCCACCTTAACATTATTATCATTGTCGTAACATCATTATTATCATAAAACATGCTTTTACATACTTAAGACCAAAATCATAAAAATTCATGACTTTATTATCAAGCTCTAATCATGCATACTCGAAATCACACACTCTTGCTTGAAAATCATATATATCATGAATTCACCATAATTTATGCATAGATAAGTTCAATAATTATGGAATATACATTATTCATGAATTCAGAATCATAGCATAAAAATCCATAAAGAATCATCATGAAAGTTTGATAAAAAAGAGATTTTGAATTAGGCTTCATGAATGAAACTAATCCATGAATGAAGCCCTATGTACCTCAAGTGAGAATTCTTAGAATTGAAGAGAAAATCTGGAGAAACTTGGTCAAACCTTTAAGCCCTAACTTCAATTGAATCCTTGGCTTAGAGAGAGAAATATTGAGAACCTTTAGGAGAATTTTGTGGTGAATGACTTTGAATGAATTATGAATAGGGCTTAAAAATGTTAGGTCGGTTAAGGTAGTTAAGAGAGCCAAAACGACATAGTTTAGGATTCAAGCAGATTGGAAATGTCAAAAATACCCTTTATTAAAACTGACAGGACCAACCACGAGACCCTATCCACGAGCCGTGGTTCAACTTATAAATCATACATGGACTCGTAGGACTTTATGTCACTCGTGGACTTTATGTCACAAAACTTGAGCTACTGAAATTTGCATCTTTCAATCGACGAACATGTTAGGACGACTCGTCAATCCATCTACGGGCTGTAAGTCCTCTCATAAAAGTTTTCCAGACTCAGAAAAATTTCAGGTTCTTTGGGACTCCTTCCTATGAAACCTTTGATGGGTCGTGGTTTCATGTACGGTCCGTCCTGTTAACATATATCAACTTTCCAAAATTCTTCAACTTTCCTTCTTCACTGAACCCAATTGACGAACCCATCTACAACCCATGGTTTCTTCCACGAGCCCATATTGGTTCGTAGGATCAGATCAGCACCAAAATTCTCAACTTTAAGCTTTCCCAACCTATAAATACGAGGGGCGTTACATTTTTCTCTGGATCTAACTCATGATCTTACTTTTGATTGTGAAGTTAGATTTTTTTTTAGTTTAGTTATAGTATCCAAAATATGTTTTTAGGATAGAGGAAAAGGTCAAAAGTGCTGCGTTTTGATTGTGGAGTTGGATATTATACATTTGTATTTTTTGTATAAATTCAATTTGTATAATTTATACTTTTACACATTTGTTTTATACAGTAATTCACTCATATACACTTATCTATATATTTAATGCATCTGTATAATCTCATAAAGAAAATATTATACATATATAATATATATCCATTCAATATTTATAAACAAAGTCTCACATTTTATACACTAATTTGTATAACTGTCAATATACATACACACAATATATATGCCATTTGTATATACACTTATATAAAAATATAATATATTATAAAATTATATACAGACTAATACATTCTCACACATATTCATATACCATTTGTATATATAAATTTTTTTAAAAAAATAAAACTATACTTATAACATATGATAGTTAAATATACAAATATACAATCGTCACAAAAATAGAAAGTACATTGACATTATGTACATGTTAACAAATATTTATACAAATACACATATCTTTTGTATATTAATAGCGTTTTATGTATAAAAACAACTAAATTTATAGATATATCCAAATTAAACTACAAATAAATATAAAATCGCTACAAAAATATAAAAATTCAGAAATATACTTCTGCAAAAATCATTAATATGAACCTCACATATACGTTTAGAGATTATAAATTCAATTTGAACTCCACAATAATAAACACAAAGAAGTATTTTGCGACTATATAATCAAACATAACATTTTTTCTAAATATAAATTCAAAAGAATGTACAATCAACAGACCTGATTCACTGATTCATTAATAAAAATTTTACACAAACAAACCTGACAACTAAAAAAATCATTTGGATTAAATTACATATCTGATTTCAAATTTTTGAATCCTATTTGGAACTTGGAACAAGTTAGTATGGTGTTTGTCTTTTTGAAGAAGGAAGGATAGTCTATTAGTATACAAATTCTTTAAATTATTTGATTTATTTCCATTTAAACCATTTAATGTTCGTAATTTTAACCATTTTGTTTTAAAAATTAATTTGTATGATTTTAGAAGAAAATGTCTAATATACAAAAAAAATTCTCTCATAGCAAGCTTTACTATAATTATGAACCGTAATTAGAAAAACTACACCCCTAGAGCATTATTGTGCTTAATATGTTTGTCATTTGTGAATTTTTTTTGTTTCCTAAATACTCATTCAGTCCAAAGCATTTATAGTTCATCCCAAAAAATTATACAAGATGCCCATCAAATGTGGTGATCTTGATTTTTTTCCCCTTCATAAGAGAAATCTTACAAAAATGCATTTTCTTTCACTTTAAATTGAATCAAAGTATATTTTTACGCCTCTACACCTTAATTTTTTTAAAACTCTCTATGCTCAATTGTTTTTCAATTTTTTTTTTTATTTTTTTCTTTCTTTATTTTCTTTTATTTATTATTTTTCTCTTTTATTTCTTTGCCTTTTTTTTCTTTTCATTTTCGTTTTTTTTTAAACTTCTATTTTTTTCTATTTCTTTATCTTGAAATTATTTTTTTCTTTTTCCTTTTTCTTAACTTTATTTTCTCTTTCTTTATTTTTATTTACTATTTTTTTCCTCTCTGTTTTTACTTTTTTCTTTTTGTCCATTAAATCATCAAATTAAATGTTGATTCTAAGCTAAAATTTATTATGTTTCTCATAAGTTAGACTTAGTGAAAATTCAGAAAATTATTGTCATAAGATGAAACTTGTTATTTGAAAGTGTTTGAGGGCTAAGTCTTGCCTCCAAGGTAAAAAATAGCGCATATCACAAAACAAGACACAATGTGGTAGTATCAATTTCTACCCATAGAGAATAACTTGTCATTTTGAAGTTTTTGATAAAAGTCTTGCTTCTAAAACAAGACTTATAAGACATCTTATAAGTTAGACATAGTGAAATAGTATAAATCATTGTCACGAGGAATGTGTTGTTTTTTTAACCCCCGAGCTATGTTCTACCTTTAGGCAAAAGATAGTGTATTCCCCATAAGTTATTTAATAAAAATAATATAAAATATTGTCCACAAACACAACTTGTTCTTTGAAGCCCTTGGGCTAAGATTTGCCTCTAAGGCAAAAGTAATAGAACATGTAATAAATTAATACATAATGTGATTATGTCAAGTCTTGCCCATAGGGCTTAACTTGTTGTTTGGAAATCCTTGGACTAACAAGTCTTACCTTTGGACAATAATTATAAAGTATCTTATAAATCAAAACAAAAAGTGATATTGTTAAGTTTTTCCATTGGGCTTAACTTATTATTTTGAAGTCTTTGGACTAAGAAAAAAGAGTTATATATATGATAATCAAGACGCAATGTAGAAGTGTCAAGTCTTGCCCATCAATGACGTTTTAGGTCTAACTCTTGCCTCTAAGGAAAGAGTTATAAAGCATATCATAAATCAATATATAATGTGTTAAATCTTGCCCATGGGCTTAAATTATTGTTTGGAAGTTCTAAGAATAAAATGACTTACCTCTAGGGCAATAGTTATAGAGTATCAAAATATAATATTATATTATCAAATCTTGCCCATGGAGCTTAACTTATTATTTCAACATCCGTGAATTAAGAGGTAAGAGTTATATATATGATAAATCAAGACTCAATGTAGTAATGTCAAGTCTCACCATAGATGTAACTTTTGAAGTTTTTGATTTAAATCTTGCCAAAAGTTATAGAGCATCTCATAAATCAAGACAAAATGTAGCAGTGTTAAGTTTTGCCTGTGAGGCTTAACTTGTTCTTTGAAAGTCCTAGGACTAGCAAGTCTTGCCTCCAAGGCAATTGTCACGACCCAACCCTAGGGCTTAGACGTGACACGACGAATGGGAAGTCCGAAGACAACCCAAACAAGCCTCTTAGCATATCATGTTCACATCCTTGGTTGTGGAAGTAAAGTAAGACAATATCAAGAGTCAATTATAAAAAAGGAAACGGGGCTAAGGGAAGTCTTTCATAATCAAATTACATAAGAAGAGTTAAACTCAAATACATAGAATACCATATTATCCAACAACACCTCTACATGGAATGAAGCGGGGGCCAAAATACTCCTCGGGCTCACCCTCAAGTAATAAATATCCAAAGATAGTAAATGTCTCAATATAACATGAAAGGAAAATAGATAGTGTCCTTGGAGTTGAGGACTCACCAAAGCTTTCTCCAAAGAATCAAACTAGCCACGTGGAGGTGGATGATCAAAAGGAGCTCCGGTTCCTACATGGTGATATCATGTAGGTATAGAGTATGCGTTAGTACGTTTGAATGTACTAAGTATGTGGGATGCAATGCAACAAAAACATAAGGCATAGTATTCAAAATGCAAACATATAGGCAATAGACACAATTTCAATATGACATGGATGATTAATGCTTGTAGTAAAACATGTTTGTAAAACATTTAGCTTGCATCATATACATATGTTGGAAGAGACCTCAACCGATATAGACCAAGCGAGCGACTACTTGGAATCCAAGGCCTGACACCCCTTCGAAGAGGTGATCAGGCATGACACCACCTGGCGAAGTGTGATCCACTTGCCAAGGAAAATCAAACATGATAGTATGACAAGATGGATCCACTAGCAAAGGCCCTTTGAGAGAAAATAAAATAATCATATGGTGGCACATAGTTTAGAGACAGAGGACTTTATATAAGGACCCCTTGAGTCAAGCCCTCATCTTAAGCCTCAATCGATGCTAAGTCTAATCCCACGGAATACTTGAAATAATCATAACTTTGGTAATAACATGAATAACTTGATAAGAGTAGCTCATTTACATGCTTGACCTCTATTAGTGAGCTTACTTGAACTTGAATATGAGGGTAAAATAATAATCATGCTTGATCCCTCAACTTGACATGAATTGCTCATAGGAGGTAAAAATCTCGAAATAGGGCTCAACTTGCCATTTGTAAAATCATAGATACTTTCATGAATTAAATACATGCTTGGGAACCCATAATCACCTTGAAATCACTTGACTTGTAAATCATGCAATAGTTCATCAACATCATAAAGATTCTTGTCATGTCATTTTATCAAACACATGATGGATTCATGATACTTGTACAAAATCATGCAATGCATAGAGAGTAAGAATCACGAGGGAGTAACATCAACCGCTTTAAATTCATGTAGAACAACCCACCAATCTTAGTAGTAAAAGCCTTAGAATGGGTATCATGAAATTCATCTCAAAAGTTCACAATATTCATGTATAGTCTCAACAGTCATAAATCAATTCATAGAATAATTTTAAAATAGATATTCATGCATATATAGTCAATACTTGAAGAATCCAACCTTAAATTAAGTTTATAATGTATAATAAAGTTTTCCATTAAGATATTCAACATTAAAATCATGAAAATAGATAAAGAGAAGAGATTTGGCTTCATGGGTGAAAGGTACCCACAAATGGCATCCACATACCTCAAACCTTGAATTTCTTGAAATTGAGTTGGGAAAACTTGATGCTTGAGATAGGTCCTTGAGTCCCAAAATTGGGCTTGAAATCCTTGAATTTGAAATGAGAGATTTAGTAAAGTCTTGGAGAGGGTTTTGAGAGTTCTAGAGTTGAAAAATGACTAAGTATGGAAGGTTTCACATTTAAATGGGCATCAGATTATTACCCCAATGCCCCGGGATGAAATAAGAAAACTGGGGAAAATTTTTCACTTGTCCGCGTCCCAGGCGCAACACGGACCAGACGCGCAGGCACAATTACACTAGTCCGCGCCCCAGGTGTGTCGCGGCATGGGCGCGAACAGCCACTGGAGTTCGTAAAATTAGTAAAAATTATTTTTCACTATGGATCTTCTAAAATTCCGGTTCCACCCATCTCCCACTCAATTTTTCCCCCTAATCGAGAATATGAAGTTGGATTTTCAAAATCACGCACGGATTTTGATATATGCAAGAATTACGATATAGAGTATTTTCGAAGCACATAAGAGGAGTTTCAACAATAGTTATAGAGTATCTCATAAATTAAAACAAAATGTGATATGTCAAGTCTTGCTCATGGGGCTGAATTTGTTGTTTGAAGTCCTTAGACTAAGAGGCAAAAGTTATCTATACAATAAATGAAAACACAATGTAGTTGTCAAGAATTGACCATGGGCTTAAGTTGTGAAGTTCTTCGTCTAAGCCTTACCTTTGAGGCAAGAGTTATAGAGCATCTAATAAATCAAGACATAATGTGATAGAGTTAAACCTTGCCCTTGGGTCTTAACTTGTTGTTTGGAAGTCCTAGGGCCAAGGCACAAGAGTTATTGACCATGTACTTGTCTTGACCTGATCTTTCAGGTCATGATAGTGCCTATTAGATCCAACATACAGGCAAGTCAATACAACCCATGATATCTGTCCTAGAAGCTAGGCATAATCATAGCTAACAATAACCAATAAAAGCCAAGGATGCAATCTACCCCAAAATATGGAAGTCTCCTGCACAGAGCTATTATAGACTCAAAATAAGATATACATATATAGATACACGACCAGAAAATAAGCCTACATATATAGATCTAAACTTACGTATACAAGGCTAGTGTCTAAATACAAAAGACAACTCATGGAACATAAGTAGACTATAGAATATCCCAAAGCTGTTGGTGCTCACTCAAGTCTCCTGAAGCATCTACAAGCCCCTAGATCAATAGGCATGGCTCATACCTGGACCTGTACCATGAGTAGATACAGAAAAGTAGGGGGTGAGTACCAGTGAAAGGCACCCAATAGGTATCATCAACCAACTAAGTGAAATACAGTAAATATGGTAAGAACAAATGTACAGAGATTCTGCAGTGCTAGCTATTTGAACCCAGGTCAAAGGACAAGCGTGTCAGAAGAATCACAGTACCCCAACTGAACAACCCGAATAATATCCAATGATGCTGATGTGTCAAATATGTTTGCGGAGTCTGGAGAACCCAACTGAGCAGAACTAGAAGAACCAACCAAGTAGAAATAGAAGGGACCAACTGAGCCGGATCAAACAATGTATGACGAAACCAACTGAGAAAACTCGAGCATAACCATATGACATATTGTCACACAGTCACAGTATGGTGTTGTATGTGGGTGTAAAGCCTTAATATCTATGCTTGTTTATCAAATGGGCCCCCGTAAGCCTAGAGAGTACACCTACACATAATCAGGGGCGGATAGGTGTATTGATGTGGGTGTTGGCAACAACTATATATGCATATATCATGCCGGAAGTGGTATCCGATCCTGAGATATATGAATATCATGTCAGAGTGCAACACGCAATCTTGAGCGCCCCCCCTCTCTCTCTCTCTCTCTCTCTCTCTCTCTCTCTGTGTGTGTGTGTGCGCGCGCGCGCGCGCGCGCGTGTGTGTGTATATATATAGTGGTGGGATGAATCCCTCATCGTGACGGAACGAGTCACCCCGTCTTGAGATATATGTGTATTGTGGTCGGAAAAAGCCCCTATCATAACAGAATGAGTCACCCAGTCCTGAAATGTATGTGTATCGTGTCGATCCATGACACTTGATTCGAAGGTGTATGTATATCGTGTCAGTCCGCGACACCCGATTTTGTGTGCATTTTAAGTCATATTGTGTATGTGTGTAGTTATTCAGGCCCTACGCAAAGCAAATCTAGGATAGCACTGGATTAAGCCTAGGCTAAGGCCCATCGAAAGCAGATAACTGATGAGTCCATATCTTGGACTCATTTTGAGCTTAGACTGTGAAGAAATGTTATCCTCAGTGTCATATTATGCTCTAATTACTAACTAATATGCATGTGTTATGATAGAAATAGAGTTAAAAGTGCACAAGTGGACAATGTTCAACAAAACATGGAAAAGGGGCAAAAGCATCAGAAAGGCAGCCAAAAGCGGCTTCGCCGACATATTCGGTGAAACATCAAGACTCAGTGAGATGGCCTAACATTGAAGCAACCAAGCCCGCAAGTCTATGCTAGAAAGGCTGTCCGAATCGACATCACCAACATATTTGGCTTATCGTCGAATGGCCAGGGAGACCGTCTAATATTGCAGTACTCAGGACCCCGAATGTAGATATTGAGATCTTTATCTCGTGACTAATTTCCTTCAGAACTATTCTTATGTCGTAGATTTGAAGTTTGATTGTTGGCCTATAACCTCTTCACATTGAATCAGATTTGTGCTTCTAGAGCTTGGGGATGGGTTCCAATAAAGGAAAAATATTTAGTATTTTTTGTCTTTTTCCAAATATGCAAAAAATAATTGAAAAATTGAACGGAGTAAAAAATATTAACTAATTCTTTTAGAATTATTTGATCAGTGACAGATATTTTAATTGAATTAATCGAGATATTCGAAAGGTAATTCGAACACTATGATCGTTAAAAAAGGATAACAAAACTTAATAGTTAAATTAGTAGATAACTTCTTATTTAGGAAATTTACCATATAATTTTAGTGATAGTTTAGAGAAATTATATAGTGCAATTAATGTATAACTATGATTAGATACAAATTAAGATTGTGATATTGCCTTCTGTAAATGCTTAATTACAACTTGATAGACAAGCTAAATGAAATAAATACTTGTGTTAAGTATTTTTCTGTGCATTTTTACTTGTCGTTTTATTTTTTAAGGTCAATTTGACTAATTTTTGAAGTTAAATCGAAGTAGCTAAATTTAATATTTGAAATATAAAATTTAGATGGTTGAAAACAATACAAAAAGTTTTATAAGCTGCAATCTTTGTCATATTAATATGATTAAATAATAATCTTTAAATGCTGATTAAAGTTCACATAGTTTGACCTAGATAAGTGAAATAATGACAACTAAAAATTAACGGAAGGAGTATTATTTTTTGTGAAGATAATATTTAATATTCATAATGCTAGTATCCAAATCAAAATTATTAAGTTCGACTAGATACACAAGTTATTTGTTTTATTTATTTGACTTGTTTATAAACTTAACATATTCTTAAGAAAATAATATTTTATATAACAATGGGGACAAATAAAAATTGATGGAGAATGAAATTTGTTTTCTTGGTCAACAAGAAAAAAAAATGTAGTTCAAAATCACAAGAATATCCCTTTAAAAAGGTATCATTTTTTCATTTTTTTTTTCTTCGTGGGGCACGAGGAAAATGTAAAGGAGCTGCTAATTTTCAAAATTGGCACATACTATCTCTACTTTCTGTTTTTTTTCTTAAAGAAAAAGGAAAATTAGAAGGAAAAAATTGAAATATTTGTGAATTATCTGAAATATGCTAATATTTTACGTTTCATTATATTTTTGATATAAGAATGTCTTCGTTATTAATCAATTAGTTTAAAATTAAGGGTCCTAAAATAAGAAAACACGATATTAAGAAGTAGGTAAGGTACCTTTAGAAGTTAAAATCGAATTGTATATCTTTCTTCTCTTTTCAAAGTATTTAAAATGATTATAAGAAAGTAAATAAATAAATTAAAATTTAATAAAAATTAGACAAATTAATAATGTTAAAATGCATTACTTAACCTATTTTAATCTAAATATTTTTAGTCTCTTATTTATTATTTAATTTTATTTTAATCTATTCAAATTCAGCTCAATCTATTCATTTTATCATTTTTTGAAAAAATAGAACAATAAAAATGAAAAAAATAATAAAGGAGAATCTTTTTTTATGCCATTGAAGCTTTTGACTTTTTATTCTACTCATAGCTGAAAAAATACAATATTTAATTAGTGGGAAAAAATTATACTAGCAATTAAAGTAGCCAATAATGGTATAAAGTATTAACTAGAAATTATGATAATATTTTCAGGCGTGGTTTGGTTCGTCATACTTTATAATATTAATTTTAGTGAGAAAGGTTAAAATTGCCCCTAAACTATGCGAAATAGATTAATTATACCCTTCGTTATATTTTGGGATCAAAAATACCTCTGTCGTTATTTCAAGGGACCACAAATTCCCTTACACCGTTATCCTTGCCACATGGCAGTCCACGTAGATATCCACGTGGTAATAATAGGATCAAAATTACCCTCGAACTATTCGAAATAATTCAAATATACCCTTCGACTATTTTTGATATCAAAATTACTCTTGTCATCTATGTTTGTACTACAAATGCCCTTACACCATTGCCAACATGAGGAAAAAAATTATATATATATATATATTTTACTATTCTTTTTATGGCCCCCAAATCATAGCAGAAAAATATGTAAATGATAGATAAAAAGTATTACTCATGAACAAAGTTAAAAGACATGTTAAAATTCTTATGTAATCTATCTAAACTATATATTTTAAAAATTAAAAATAAATTATGTATATAAAATTTACTTAAATAATATATATATTTCTTTTTTCGCTATTCTATTTATAAAATAAGGGCATTTGTGGTCCAAAACATAGATGAAAATGGTAATTTTGATATAAAAAATAGTCGAAGGGTATATTTGAGCTATTTCAAATAGTTCGAGGGTAATTTTGACCTTTTTATTGTATCGTGGATATTTACGTGGACTGCCATGTGGCAAGGATAACGATATAACAACAAGAGGTACTTTGGATCCCAAATATAATAAAGGGTATAAGTGATCTATTTCGCATAGTTTAAAGATAAATTTGACTTTTTTTCCTTAATTTTATAATATACTTATACCAATTTTATAATATACCAAAATTAATTGTATTTTTTCATATACATGGTACTTTAGTCCAACTAAAAAGTGCAGGCCATTTTCACACACTTTTTATTCCACCTAACTGTATGACGTTTGACGTGTTCCTTCTTTATTTTCTTTTACCTTCTTTTTGAAAACAATTACGCGAATAAGTAAATATATATTAGTTAATTAGCTAAGGTAGTTATAGTTTGAATTAATTATAATGCACGACAAACATCTAACTGTAATCCAATTTGAGTTTTGTATAATTCGCGCGATTTATACAAATGTCATGTGCAATTATACAAAAGCTGTGCATGAATCAGATTGTATAGCAAAATATAGAAATACTGTGAACTGTATAGCGAATTATACAAAAGTTGTGCGCGAATTATACAAAAGTTGTGCACGAATTGCATAACGAAATATACAAAATGCTATATGAAAGCTGCATATTGTATAGCGAATTATACAAATGTATACAAATCCTACACGAATTATACAAACATGACTATAACTAGTTGCGAAATGTAATTACCGAAACTATAACTATGAAGCATAATCAAAGTATTTTTGGGTGACTATATGCAAAAATTTCTCTTTTTTTATTGGTTCCATATAAAATAATAGTAATATATTTTGTATAATTTCAAGAATAAAAATTTGCAAGAATAAAAATATACACAAATATTGCTCTTACCTTGGAAGATAGAAAACTTATATTTTTAATATATCATCGACACAAATTAAAAAATTCTATATATTACTCTTAATTTTTATGGGTTTCCTTTTAATTTCTTGGACCATTTGTATTAATCTGTTTTCTTTATGGAAAATAACGATGTGATAGTTTACTCCTTTTTTTGATGAAGAAGAATCGAAGAAATTGAAAATTTACAAGTCTCATTGAATTAACAAACTTTTTATGTTTAATTGTTCGTAAGTTATGATGAGTGTATCATAATTTTAGTACAATTTTCATGATCCTATCTTGTTAAATTGTTCACGACAAGGAACTTATTTTTGTAAAGAACTCAATAACATATTCAGTGTAATCCGATAAATGATTGCGGCCTCATATGATCATGTCGGATGAGCAACAACCGCTTCGTTACAGTACTTATGGGGTAACAGGTCACACTTTGGCGAAGTATCCTACAAAGAGACCGAAATCAATAGCCCGCAAGAAATAGAAAGGAGAAAGCCCAGCTCTTTCCAGTAGTATGTAGCTTTACTTCCTTGAACATTTATAGAGGGCCTAGTTAGTGCTCGGAGTAGAAATTATGCATAAATTGCTTACCTTACCGTTACTTTAATTTGAATGAATGAGTGAATGAATGTGTGATCAGATCAAGTGATTCGCTTGAGAGCCAACAATAATTTTTTTTGAGTACCAATCACATCAAGAGTACCCTCCCGGGACATGACACCCCATCCCATATTAGTTGTCACATTTTCTTCATTACATACCCTTTAAGAAATCACAAGAAGTGTCATTTTACTATTTATTCCCTTGTATAATTTTTGAGAACTTTAAAAGTAACATGTTGTCACTTTTTATTTTGATTTTTTATATTGAGAAGTAATTTAGGAAATAGACAATCTTTGTTACGATTAATATATGTTTTAATAAATGTATAAAGAAAATCACAACAAACAATTTGAGATGAAAGAAGCATGTCCGCTATAAGCTTATGACTATTTAAACCATCATTTTCTCAACATATTAATTTAAAGAATCATGAGGTATCATAAGTCTCATAGATTTACTAGAAGAATCAATTTATCGGGCATCATCACTAAAGCAAATTTATTTCTAGAAGAAAAATAATTTAGGAGCTGTCATGAGTGGAATATATCCTATCAAAAGAAGAGAGAGAAAATGTATTTTAAAAATATGACATGCAAGTCATTATAGACAAATATGTATATTTAATTAGCTATCCTATTGAATTAAGTCATTATAGACAAATATGTATATTTAATTAGCTATCCTATTGAATTATTCATAAATTATATCTGATAGTCTTAATTTTAAAACTACAAAAAAATAAAAAAGAGAAACAATAATTCTAAAATAGTGACATGAAGTCATGACATCGGTATATGGTCAAGCTATATTAAATTGAATTTCCTTGTTAGATTACTTAAGCATGTCAAATTATCATACTTCAAAGTTACAAATGAAAAAAAGAGGAAAAAAAGTTAAAAGTGAGCCTATCTTTTGGAGTAAAAAGTAGATTATATTTAAGGTGGTTCATAAATAGATGCATCAAAGATCTTATCTATTTATTAAAAGAGATTGGTAAGATGTTAATGAACTTAGTACTATATATATCGTCACCATACCAAACACTTCGAAGTGTAAAAAGCACTACTTTTCTTAATACAATATGGAGAGAGTTTCAATAATTCATGTGCTTTTCCTAGTTGCTTTGTTGATCTCTTCATGTGGTTAAGTCTTTCTCTTTTATCCCTCTACTCTCTTTATTGATGTTGGTCAATTTATTTGTAATAACCATAATCTATAATAAAATTTCATAACAATTGCATGGTTACATCCTTTTGGAACCAATTTGTTTATGTTCTTTTATATTGTATGTTTATAATTACTTTATTTTATATAGAAGTAAAAAAAATTCAAATAAAGAGCAATGTTATGAAGAGATTTTATAGTATAATGATAACAAGGTATAATTAATTGTGATTTTTTATTAGAGATGTCAAATAAATCGTTAGGCTGAATTTGAATAGGTCAAAATAGAAAGAATTGATAAATCAACAATTAAAATTGTTTGAGTTAAAATAGACCAAAAGCAAGACATGACCCAATCCATCCAATTCTAATAAATTTTTGTTTCTTTCTTTGTTCTTATATATATTTTTATGTACCTAACAATTTTTTCTATTTTTCGTTATAATTATATATAATATATAAAATTTTTAAAAAGAGTTTTAGCAAAATTTCTCACCAAAAGTTTTCACATAGCTGTTTTTCTAACAGACCCCTCTAATTTTTTTTAAATCGAAAGTGTCCCTTAAAGTTTATTTTAAAAAAAAAATATTATGTCCTTCTATATTCAGATCCATAGATAAGGATTTTGAATTTCTAATCACCAGAATTAGAAACCATTATATAATTTATATGTCAGTTTAGTGTGTGTGTATGATATTAGAAATCCAAAATCATTGAATAATTGACTTTGTATTTATAACTTTTTAAAAACAAATTGTGTTTTAAGGTGTAATGTTCAATAGCCTATTATAGATGAATTAAATTTTCATGAAAAAAATATGCAAAGTAATCATAATATTTTAGTATTTTGTATATCTATGATTATAAAATTTGTGTGTAATTTATTAGTTTGTTGTTTGATTTTAATAAAAACTAAATCAAAGCAAATATCATACATTTTATTGAATCTTAAATTCAAATAAAATCCAATAAATATCAATTCATATTGATTTTCGAGTTTAATTAATTTCTTAAAAAAACTATAAACATCCCTCAATTTAGATGTATTTAGGATAGTCCTATGAACATCACTGCCCAATCTGAGAACGGACAGTTAATGCGTTCCACTTATTGAACAGGATTCTATGGTCGATTCGTGACCGGTGGATGCTAAAGGCATCCGTAGATGATCTCGTAGTCCCTCCCCAAAAAAATAAAAAAATAAAAAGCTTTCATTTTACACAATATGAAAACAAATCAGTCGTATAATATTTTATAATATTAAACAAATTATTTAAATTTATTTTTTGCTTGATGTCAATATGTTTTTAATCCACAGATACAGTGATAGGACAGAGATGCAGGACAGCATACGATTGCGATCCTGGCATGTGCGATTTAAGGAAGGTATTCTGCAACAATGATGGCAAATGTGATTGTAAAGATTGTGACAATCCTACTTCATGTGTTTTAAAAGAAAAACCATAATTGTTGGAGCTACTGAAGTTAGTTCATGTGTATTTAATGCCCTCTATTGGCTTATGAAAGTTATTACTATGTTTTAAGGAGTTTACAATCTATGATATTTTTCATAGTGGTAGATAAAGATAAATTATAGATAATTAAAAAATCTAATTATCAAGCGTTCTAGCTTAGAGATATTCAGTTTTCAATTTTAGATATCAAATGCAGGATGGAGAAAAAAAAGTCTCAACTCAATAGTTGGTAAGATAAAATTTACATATAACATTAAATTGAAAATGTTTAGTAATGAGAAACAATAATCGAGACTAGAAAATATCATAATTATCATATTTATTTGATTTCAAGTGTGAGCATTAAATCTCTATGAATTCTCATATTGGCCTTGTTGAATATAAATTTAAGGACTCGTAAGCTTAATTTCAGATTTGGATGAGTTTGATATTTACTTGTACTTTAATTTATAGGCTTTGATCTTGCACTTGAATCTAATGGTCTTGATCTTGAGTCATTCTTTATATGAATATTTGAGTGTTTGAATTCTTGGATTTGTAGCTTCTAGAGAAATCTACAACATTTGATCCACGAGCTCTCAATGACTTCTTGTTAGAATTGTGATGTGATTTATAAATTATGAGATAACCTATTTATATGGCACGCCCCAGGAGGATATTCTTGATGTGGCCGACACTTAAAGCCCATTGCTAGTCCTAACGAGCCACTTGTCCTGATCACATCATCAATCATACTGTGGAAGACTCAGTTTAGATATTTAGACTACAATCTAGTGGACTTAAATTATTAAATAGAATAAAGGTTTCAAAACTAACAATTAATCCAAATCCGACATCATGAGACCAGTAAAAAAGGAAGCAGTCCAGAATTAAAGACATTAGAACAATCCATCACCATCTAATTTATAAGCCTCTATCAATACTTCCTATGTGGAGCCCATTACATGTTCATGGCTATCTCAATCAAAATAGAAAGAGACAATGAGTATGTAAAATTACAAAATGAAATAGGCATCAAGGTAGAATAACATCAACTCAGATACTCAAGTCAATAAATAATAAACTCAATTAGGATGTAAAAAATTTAAAGTAACAACACAGTTTATGCAGATATCAATCATATCCAATCCAATCTAATTAGAGTACTATCAAGACCTAAACCATCACCTATGAGCCAGTGATGATACAACAAAGCGATGTCATTGCCACATCCATCCAATACCTTGTTAGGATTAAAGACATCCTATCAGCAGATCCACAATCAATAACAATAAGTCTTCTTTTGGAACAGTAGGGAAACATGTGATTTTACAGTTCAATCCTCTCCTAAACTTGGTACATAGTTATTGTGTTTGAGTTGTTATTTAAACTTGCTCAATCCGATGCTCAATACTCCTCCAACTACTCAATGCTCGTAAAATAATTAAGTCCAATCTACTCAATCAACAAATCTCATATAGACTCTTATAAGTTCATCAATTTTGTCACAATTAAGTCTTTCGCGCTATCAACCATCCAATTAATTCTCAGCCACATCTTTTAAAAGTAATTTAGACACTTCTATGATCACATTCAACTAGGTTCAATCATTTTGGTTCAATTATGAACATTACAATTAACCATCAATCTTGTGGGACTATTATCATATTTATATCTCTATCACAATCAAGCATTCACAAATTTAAGGTTCTAGATTCAATCCTTATGCATAGTCATTAAGTCTTAATTCAAAAATATAATTGGCATTTATAAAATCAAAGGCTTAAATCATTTGTTCAAGAAACAAGTTTATAGGAATCATCAATTATATATTATAAGTAAAACAAGTTAAACGTTAAAGAAGTTTTTAAGAAACCACAATCATGGGAACTTCAATTTCATCACAATTCATCCTATCACAATCATGGGGCATATGAAAAATCAAGGTCCATGCTTCAGTTTAGCATTAAATATTTAGGATGAAGGATAACAACAAAATTCACAGGAGTTTTGCTCCAATCACTTGAACCTTTGTCTTTTCTCCTCTTCTTAGCCCTAATTCTTTAGTTAGAGCATGTAAAGAGACTTAGTGATATTTAGAAACCCTTTTAATGCCAAAAATGAACTATAGTAGTTGTGGATTAAGTGTAGGAATGGTTGATAAAAGTCTGGGATGCCCCCCCCCCCCCTCTTAAAATTTCAGCGACAACAAAAATTTAAACTGTGATGGAGTAAGTCCGCGTTGCAAAATTATTCTGCCTTAATTCATCTTTTTACAAAATAGATAAATTGCACTCATTGAATGAGTTCTATGTGTAAAATGTGAGAATGACCCATTTTGGGGCATCTCCACAATGCAGAGGTGTTGCGCACTTTACTAAAAATTACATTTTACCCAAAAAATTAGCTTTTGCTCTAGTTGGCCTAAAATTCAACCGAGACCACTTTTCCACTCAATTTCTTGCGCTAATCATGATTCCTACCTCGAATTTGCCTAAAAAGTTTTAGAAGATGCGTTATGTTGGCAATCTCCCATCTAAAAGTATTTTGATAATTTTTAAAGATGTGATATTATCTCTCCATTGGAATCATTCATCATCAAGTGAAGAGTAGCTAGAGATGGACTCGAAGCATGAATAACAATCATGACCCATTCAAACAATCAATCAAACTCTTTAGACAATCAAGAATCAACTCAAAGATAAAGGGTAAGGACATTACCTTTAACATTCTCATCATTTGGCATGAATAGATGCAAATATTTTTCCTTCATATCCTCCTCAGCTTCCCATGTGGCTTCCTCAAAAATTTAATTTCTCCATAGGACTTTGATTGAGGCTATTTCTTTGGTCCTTATTTTGTAAAATTGACGATCAAGAATCTAGAGTGAGATCGCCTTATAGGACGGTCTATCTTTCACTCTAGTACTATCAATGAGGATTAACAGTGAAAGATCTCCAAAGCATTTATTCAACATTGACACATGGAAGACTGAATGAATTGTGGCTAACTCAGAAGGTAATTCCACTTTATAAGCAACGTTCTTAATGCTCTTCGCAATTTGATACGGGCCGATATATCGGGGACTTAGCTTTACCTTCATGTCAAATTTCATGACACTCTTCATGGGTGACACCTTTCGAAAGTGCATGACACCCTCCATGGGTGACACCATCGAATATACCCAGTCATCTACTCTAAACTCTAAATATCTCTTTCACAAATTAGTGTAAGATTTTTGGAGGCTCTAGATAGTCTTCAACCTCTCTATAATAATATTTATCTTTACCATAGACTGGTAAACAAGATCAAATCTAATCAATTCTGCTTCACCAACTTCAAACCACCTAATGGGTGATCCTCCTCCCATACAAAGTTTCATAAGGAGCCATCTGAATACTTGCATGATAACTATTGTTGTATGTAAATTTAATGACATGTAAATGATCATCCCAATTACCTTTGAAATCAAGGACATAAGCTGTCAATATTTCCTCCAATGTCCAAATGGTGTGTTCTACGTGGCTATCTATCTGGAGCTGAAAGTTAGTACTAAAATACACCTTTGAACCTAGCCATTTCAATAAAGATCTCTAAAACTGAGATATGAATTGATCTGCTCTGTCTAAGATGATAGACAAGGGAACTCCATATAATCTAACAATCTCTCAAATGTAGAATATGGCATAATCCTCTGCAGTGTTAATCGTCTTAATTGCCAAAAAGTGAGTTGATTTAGTCATCCTATCTATAATCACCAATATCAAATCATGCTACATTCATGACCTCAGAGAACTTGTGATGAGTGCCTATTGATTATCTCCCACTTTCATTTGGGAATCTCAAAGTTTTAAGCCTATCCACATGGCTTTTGGTGTTCATTTAACTCATTGACAATTCGAGCACTTGAGATAAATCTAGCAATATCATTCTTCATTCCACTCCACCAATAGACTTTCCTCAAGTCATTGTACATCTTGCTAGAGCTAGGATTAATGGAATGCCTAGAGCTATGAGTTTCATCCATTATCCTAACTCAAACACCATTAACTCTAGCTTTCTCCAACTGAAGTAGGATATGATCTTAGTCTTGCTAATCTTTAACCTTTACTACCAGAGATGAAGCTGGCCCACTCTGAATGTTAACTCCACCTTCATTAGACCCTTTAAGTTAAACTCCCAATCGCGCTAGTCTATGCACCTCCTTAACAAACTCTTTCTTTCCCTCTTCAACAAGAGCTGTACTACCCATTGAAAACCTGCTAAGAGTATTGCAACAATGTTTTCTTTATCTGGATGGTAGAGAATGCTCATGTCATAATCCTTAAGCAACTCAAGTCATCCCCTTTGTCTCAGGTTGAGCTCTTTCTAGCTGAATACTAATTGCAGGCTCTTGTGGTAAGTGAAGATATCCACATACACTCCATACAAGTAGCGGAGTCAAATTTTGAGAGAAAGCATTATAGCTGCCAACT
>JAPFFP010102488.1:0-42965 GCA_026153255.1 Solanum medicagineum | reverse complement strand
GTATTCTTGTAGAATGATGACTTAGAACTGATGGATTGAGGGCTTCCTCTCTTTCCTTGAACTATGTGCCTAGCATACGTTATGTGAAAATCCTATTCGAAATGGGGATGCCCGTAAAGAAAGTTGAGTCCGAATGGGGATGCCCCTAAGGAGAAAAATGATATGATATGCTATATGTGAAAATTCTATCCAAAATAGGGATGCCCATAAGGAAGGTTGCTTCATATGAAATGGGGATGCCTGTAAGGTGAAGTATGGTTTATCTTTGGTAAGTAGACCACCTCTTTATCAATGAGAGAATTTCATCGGGTTTCCAAGTAATAGCTCGTTTGGTCTTACTTTTGTTGGTTGAGGTCGCATCCCCACTATATATGAGCATTATTGCATTTTATGCATCATGACTTTCATGGCATATTGTTATATACTCTTCTTTGGATATATATTTCTTTCTATACTATGTGCTCTTGTCATCTAACATTCAATGCTGGTTTGATAAGCCATATGCATTGCATACCAGCATACTTAGTACATTTAAATGTACTAACACATACTTTTGCCTACATAATCTAATCGTGTAGGGACCAGAGATTACCTTCATCCACCATTTGATGGCTAGATCAGATTTGCAAAAATTTATTGTGGTAAGTCCTATCATCCACGGACAAGCCACTATTCCTCTACCTATGAAGTTTTGCTTATATTATTTACTTTGAGAGTGAGCTCGGGGCATGTCTTGGCCCCCATTCCATCTTATGTCTAGAGGCATTGTTGGACATCTTGTAGACTCTTGTCGAACCTATATGTTATGTGTTGTACTTGGAGGTTATGATTTTGGCTATCTATTTGATATGGTTAGTATGGATTGCTTATGAGAATTTTGATAAGTATTTATGCTTTGATGTGGAAATGTGGAAGATCCTAAGTCTCGAATTGCCCCCATAGAGTGAGTCATACTTACCCAACATTTTCTTTTTATGTGATACGTGTTATGTGAATCCATGTTTATCCATTTCTTTATGATATATCCATAGCGTGAATCCTACTTTTCCATCCCTTAGAGCTATGTGTTTACTATTTGTATACGCTTCCGAACCCATGATGTGAATATGGATACTTTGAGGCTTGTTTGGGAACTCTCGGGTTCCCATTCACCATGTCACTCCTAGACCCTAGGTCAGGGTCGTGACATAAACTAACTCAAAAGGCACTTATAAAAATTCCAAACCACACCTTTTAAATTAATTTAGTCTCTCCGTCAGTTCCAAAAATCTATAAACAAACCAAGATCTTATTTTCACGGTTCTTTTCAATATTCCAAACGACACCTTGCTCATGATTGGTTTGCTTTAAATGTCCATTTCTTCCTATAAATTATGTTAATTGGTTTGCTTTAAACGTCCATTTCTTCTTTGGAAGTTATGGTGATTCCATACTGCTCTTATCTATGTTTTCCCAAGAATGAGTCAATAATAAATTCATAGGAGTAATATATATGTTTCAATTTTTTTCTACATCTTTGTTGAGAAACTTAGAAAAAAACATGTTTTTGATGCGGGTGTTCGAGCTTGCTTCTGTTAGAGTGAAAATCCTCGCGATTTAAATGAAAAAAGTCAGTGAAAGCTTTCTAGGGTGTCTAAAGAGCTTTATCTCAATCATAATCGCTAAAATATAAAAAAAAAAATTCCAATAAAATTCAATGAGTTTTGAAAACAATTTAGGGATGGCAATGGGGTGGGTGCGGGGCGGGTTGAGCTCAACTCACAAATTTTTTAAACTGCCCGTCCCGCCTCGCATGATGACCTTTTTTCATTTTCAACCCACCCCGCCCCGCAAAAACCTGTCCTGCTTAAATTTTAAAGTTCTTTTGTTTTTTTAATTAAATTTTAGTTTTTTCCACTAATTAACGTCTCCACAACTAATTAACTATTTTAATTGAAATTTTAACAATTATCTCTTAATGTTACTTAAAAGTTTCTAATTAACATTTGAACAACTAACAATTTACTTAACATGTCTAGTTTAAAGTTTAGAAAAAAAATAAAATTAAAGTTAATAGTTAATATAAAAAGTTTATATCATTGATTTTTACCAATTATAAAAATTTAATTTCTTCGAATTCCTATTTGGTTTTTTAAACCCGCAACTCGCCCCGCCCCGCTCCCGCATTAGTTTTAAAAATAACTACTTCAACTCGCCTCGCATCTGCATACCTCTAAAACCGCCCCACCCACATAGCTGTAAACCCGCCCCGCCTCGCCCCGTTGCCATCCCTAGATAACATTGCAGAGGAATTCAGAATCTTCCTGTGATTTTGTTTTTCCAGTATAAAACTCATCTTTCTTCTTTTTCCCCGTTATGGTCATTTGCTATGTTACTCGTACTTTTGAAAAAAGTAAATAGGTGAGCATCAAATTCTCTAAATATCCGACACGGTGATACATAATTTTGTTTGTAATTTTTGGTCATCTGCAGGTTTATTTCAGTATTATATTGTTAATTAACTTTGAGTATTCAACTCAACTTCTACCAACCCAATTATGAATTTTTTGATATATTATGGTAACTCATTGTTACAGATTACTAAGTACACTGGCAGTATCTATTGAAATGAAGATTGGAGATTCAATAAAAAGGATTCAATGATGTTCAACTCGAGAGAAGGCATTTTGTGGTGCAAAACTTTCATTATGCTGTGTTAATTAATTTTTCTTTGAATTTTATTCACCATTTGTTTGTCACTTTAAAATTATACATAATACACATATATTTTCTTTTTATACTAGGACTACAATTTTGAATTTAAAAAAATTCTTTTTACTTTATTTATTTGAAATCGTAGCTGTATTTTATTTTATTTTTGGTTTTTTACGAACTATTAGAGCTTTTTCTAAATGTGTATTGGGTGTGACTTATTTCCATCTCTTACAATAGATATAGTTTGCAAAGTTGATGTAAATCTACTATTTTAAAGGAATTTTTCTTTTTAAGAATTAAGGTCCCATTGAGGTTGTACTATTCCTTTCATACTCTTTCTAATTACTAGTAGAACTAAATAAGTTTTCTACTATTCATTTGCGATGTTTATTAACATTAACTTTCGAGGCTTGCTACAAGTTTGGGGTTGTTGGGATTGAAATTGAAGGAGAAAATAGATTGACCTTAGACAAATAGTTAATTTGCAAGGGAAACTTGAAAAACAAAATGTAAGTATTGAAAACTGGGTAATATGATCTCATCATTGATGGAAGAAATTTAACTTATGCATTTTCATTTAAATTTCTTTCTTTTCATTTCCTTTGACATTTTACTTATGAACAATGAAAAAATATTGACCATGAAATTTAAGTAACTGCATGCAATTCATGTTAAGAAGAAACACTAAAACAAGGCCGAATAACGTCTCCACTTAATTTATATCAATCACTTCTTACGTTATCTTTCTCCCGTTTACATTAATTTGTGTTCTACTTTTAACAAAAAAAAAAAAAATGAAATTTGATTGAGATGAACTTTTATATATATATTTTCAAGCACATATACCAAAATAAGCTTCATGATTTTTTTCTTTTTGTCAAAATATTTTATATATGTTAAACGAATACTATTTTCTCCTATAAGAATTATTACTTTATTATTTTCTTATATATTTGTTATTATTTTTATAGCGGTGCGAAGCGCGGGCAGTATGCTAGTTAAATAAATAATTCTAACGACCTAGTGTGCTAGTAATATTGTCCGCTTTGAACCTAGGCCCACACGATTTTAAAACACGTCAGTAGTAGGTAAGGTTTGTTAATTATATACCCAACATCTCCCATGTGTTTTGCTAATGTGGGACTTCTCATCATAAGATGGGTTGTTGCATACACCCTCTCTACGGACTCAACGTCCTCGCTTAGGTTTGCCCCACCGTATGAGATTCACCCAGACTCAGCACTAAGTTTTGTCCCTCCTCACTAGGATTTGCCTAAACTCAGTTGAACTCTAGCCCACATCGACAAGGTTGACACAGGAGTGGTACTGATACCATTTGTAACTGTCTAGCTCGTTAGTGATATTGTCCGTTTGGGGCCTAGACCGCACGACTTTAAAACATGTCACTAGTAGGTAAGGACTGTTTACTTATATACCCAAAATCTCTCCTATGTTTTGCCAATGTGAGACTTTTCATCTTAAGATGAATTGTTTAATATAAATCATAACTCACGCAATTGGAATTAAGACCATAAAACTTTGGAATTGGATGAAAAAGTGAGGCATTCTTTGGGCTCTATTGGTAAGAGGGATCCATGGATGAATACCAACATACCTTGGATGATAATACTTGAAGAAAACTAGAGATTGAATGGCGGAACATTAAACCCTTGCTTGATCTTCAATGGGATATTGAGGAGGAAAAAACATGGGTGAATTTGAGAGTTTGCAGACTTAGGTGAAAATGACGTTAAATTGAGAAGGTTGTGATAGTTATTGGGTAATTATAGGACATAAACAACATAGTTTAGGAATTAGGAGTATACAAATGTCAAAAATATCCTTCATCAATGTTTTTCAAAATAAACTACGAACAGGGGTCTATGAGTCATAAACCCATCACCGACTTGTGAAAACTGCCTCAAAAATCACCCTTCCGTATATCAATAACGTAACCTATCTACAGGCTCATCCTATCTTCTACAGCCATAGAAACCACTCGTGGGATCTGAAGCAGCCACAAAAAGTTCCTGAAAATGTGCCTCAGAAGTGTTCAGAATCGTAATTTCCATATATCTCAAAATCCATACGCGATATCAAAAAATTCGACTTCATATTCATGATAAGGGGGTAAAATTGAGTGAAAAATAGGTCTAACCCTGATTTAAGAGCAAGCAATTAGCAATTTCAAATCTCCAAAATGCGAATTCCA
Organism: Solanum medicagineum; assembly: GCA_026153255.1. NCBI lineage: Eukaryota > Viridiplantae > Streptophyta > Magnoliopsida > Solanales > Solanaceae > Solanum > Solanum medicagineum. Next base: position 38,059 of record JAPFFP010102488.1, on the reverse strand, counting down.
ATGACCTCTGCGCACCCCTGGTCCAACGGGGCCAGGGCGCGCAGATATGTATTTTATTGACTGTTTTGCTAGTTCAGTCCAAGACTTTTGGGTCTTGGGCCTAAGTGTTCCTATGTGTGAAAATGCCTATACTTAGACTTATTTCACCATCAAATCATTCAAGACATCCCCAAATACTCTTTCAAACACTTAAACAATATTTCATCTCCAAATTTCAAGTCTCAAAACTCATTCGGGTTCTAAGGTTATCATTCAAGCTTCAAGTCTCCATCTCCAATCTTCATCAGGCTATTCTCCAAAGCTAAGGTATGTGGGTTTCTTTCATGGGTTCCTTTTACCCATGATGCCCAAGCTTCCTTTTACTCAAATTTGCATGATTTAAAGTTTATTTACTCATGGGTCTTACTTATTATGAAATTCACTGAACACTATGTTGCAAGCTTATGAAATTGTGATTGTTTTACTACGTTTTGAGCGATGAAGCTAAGATCTATAGTGAGATTTGATGAAGGGCTTTGATGTATATTGCTTGAGGGTGTTATCAAGTATCGATTGATGGTTTTACATTGGATTTCCTTGCATGATTTCATCCTAAATTCCATGGTTTTAGACTAGCATTACACATCTGCCAAGTATTTGATAAAATGTCCGATCATGGTTATCTTGAGGAATTGAAGTCCCAAGCATGTCTTATAAGTTGAATGACTATATGATGATGAAATGAATGTATGTATATAGTTTTCTCCTATATAGTGTTGGAATGTCACCATGCCCTACTCAGGGGTTACGCGCCAGGTAACCATGTCGAGGGTTTTTTACCTTAATAACCATGTAGAGGGGTTTGTACCTTGATAACCATGTTGGGGGTTTGTAATTCGCTCACCAAGGTTGTTAGGGTGCGACGATCCACCAACCATGTCGGGGGGTTTGTAACTTGATAACCATGTCAAGGGGTTTGTACCTTGATAACCATGTCGGGGTTTGTACCTTGGTCACCAAGGGTGGTAGGGTGCGATGATCCACCAACCAATTGATGGGGTTGGCATCCCAATCACCAAGGGTGGTAGGGTGTGAGGATCTACCAATTTATAGTGGTCTCTTCTTACACATGTATTATGTTTTACACAACCATGATTTAACATAGCATCTCACATGTATGCCATATTGTTATTTGCTACTCATTGTCTATGCTTATACATTTTGATTATGTTTTTTATCTCTTGTTCCATTGCATCCTATATACTTAGTACATTCAAACATACTAACACATACTCTATGCCTACATGATGTCACCATGTAGGAACGGAGCACCGCTAGATCATCCTCCTCCACTTGGCTAGTACGACATCTCTCAATCTCTTTGGTAAGTCCTCCATTTTGAGGACGATGCTTATGATCTCTTACTATGTTCTAAGACTATCCTTCTTTTGTATATATGTTGACTATGAGGGTGAGCCCGGTAGCTTGTCTTGGCCCCGTTAAGTGTCTAAGTTTTAGAGTTTTTGTTGGACATGTTTGTATTATGCTTTGACCATTGACTCTCTCTTGACTCTTGATGTTTATGATATGAGAATTTTCCCTTAGCCCTATTTGTCCCTATCTACTATCTCTTGTTGTATTTTATTGCTTTCGCAACCAAGGATGTGTGTATGATATGCTAAGAGGCTTGTTTGGGGTTCCTTTGGGTTCTCCATTCGTCATGTCACTTCTAGTCCCTAGGCTTGGGTCATGACAAACTTGGTATCAGAGCACTAGGTTGTTAGATCCTCAAAGTCCAACACACCGCGTTGATTAGAGTCTTATTCATAGTTGTGTTGTGCACCACAACTATGAGTAGGAGGCTGTGAGGCATTTTTGGAAATGTTTCCCTTCTTCATGTTCTAAGTCATGCTATAGAGTTGAAGTAACGTTATTTCCCTCCTAACCATTGTTCTTTTCTATGCTAGATCATGCCTAATACTTGAAGAAGAAGAGCCCGCAAACCGGAGGAGCAACCGACTCATGGAGAGCTTCAGGATGCTCTCACTATGCTTGCACAAGTTGTGGCTAATCAAGACAACCAAGGGGCCCAAGCTCCTCATGCTCCTACACCAGTTTTTCGGGTGAGAGACTTCATTAGAATGAATCCCCCGGAATTCCATGGGCCAAAGGTGGATGAGGACCCTCAGGAGTTCATTGAAGAGGTATACACAGTTTTGGCTATTATGGGTATTAGATCGGAGGAGAAGGGAGTCAATAATGTGGTGCCTTAGGAGGAGTTCAAGGCAGCCCTTCTTAATCGGTTCTTCCCTCTTGAGCTTAGGAAGCTAACTTGGTGGAGTTCATGAACTTGAAACAAGGATCTTTGAGTGTGAGGGAGTATGCCCTCAAGTTTACTCAACTCTCTAAATATGCTCCCAATTGGTTGCTGACTCAAGGTCTAGAATGAACAAGTTCATGATGGTGTGTCCGACTTGGTGAGTGAGGAATGCTGGTCCACCATGTTGATCAGTGACATAGACTTGTCCAGTTAGATGACCTATGCCGAACAAATGGAAGAGGAGAAGTTGAGGAAGAGGAGAATCATGAGGCCAAAAGGGCCCATTTTGAGGGAAACTTCCATAGTCAGAAAGGTGGTCGGTTCCATCAAGGCCAAGGGTCTATTCATGCTTCTAATAGGGGGTTTACCAATGACTTTCCACGGACCCAAGGTGTTGGGGTTGTGGCTCCTAATGATGTGTGTCGAAGATGTGGTAAGGGTTATAAGGTCCCATGCTTGAGAGACACTAATGCATGTTATGGTTGTGGGGAAGTGGGTCACAAAAAGGTTGATTACCCTCGTGATCGAGACAAAGGTAAAGATGTTCGTCTTCAAGGGCAGGGTGTCAATGCAGTTCCTTAGGATAGAGGTGGCCGACAAGATGGTGCCCCAAGGCACAATCGATTTTATGCTTTGCACGGGAGGCAAGGGGATGATGAGGTGTCCGATGTTGTCACCAGTATGTTAAAAGTCTTTGATTTTGATGTGTATACATTGATTAATCTGGGTGCCACTCTTTCAATTGTTACCCCCTTTGTTGCCAAAATGTTCCATGTTGAGCCCGAATTGTTGTGTGAGTCATATGAGGTATTTACTCCTATTGGTGATTCTATTGTTGCTAGAAAGGTCTAAAGAAATTGTCCCATTCGCATCTTGCATAAAATATTGCCTTGTGACCTTGTCGAGTTGGACATGGTTGATTTTGATGTTATTCTTGGGATGAACTGGTTGCATGTATACTATGCTTCTATTGATTGTAGAACCCATAGGGTCAAATTTTAATTCCCAATTGAACCAGTCCTTGAGTAGGAGAGTCATGATGTGGTGGTCAAGGGTAGGTTCATCTCTTGCATTAAAGCTTGTAAGTTGATCTCTAAGGGCTGTATTTATTATCTTGCGAGGGTTAGGGATATGGAGTCCAAAGTGCTTCCTATAGAGTCGGTTTCGGTTGTAAGTGAGTTCCTTGATATCTTTCTAAATGACCTCTTGGGTCTTCCTCCCGAAAGGGAAATAGATTTTGGTATAGGCCTCCTCCCCAATACTCAACCCATTTCTATTCTCCCTTGCCGTATGGCCCCGGTGGAGTTAAAAGAGTTGAAGGAGCAATTGAGGGACTTGTTGGAAAAGGGTTTCATTAGACCTAACCAATCACCTTGGGGTGTACCGGTGTTGTTTGTGAATAAGAAGGATGGGTCCCTTAGAATGTGCATTGACTACCAATAACTTAATAGGGTCACCATCAAGAATAGGTATCATCTTCCAAGAATTGACGATTTGTTTGACCAATTGCAAGAGGCTAGCCACTTCTCTAAGATTGATCTTCGGTTCGAGTACCATCAGGTGAAGTTGAGGGAGTGTGATATTCCTAAGACAACCCTCCGGACTAGGTATAAGCATTATGAGTTTGTTGTGATGTCATTTGGGTTGACCAATGCACCAGTCATCTTCATGGATCTAATAAATAGGGTCATTAAACCCTACCTTGATTCGTTTGTTATGGTATTCATTGATGATATTTTGATCTATTCTCGTGGTGAGGAGGAGCATATGGCGCATTTGAGGGTTGTGTTGCAAAGATTGAGGGAAGAAAAGTTATATGCTAAGTATGAGAAATGTGAATTTTGGTTGAAGGAGGTTGCCTTTCTAGGTCATGTGGTATCGAGGGATGGTATTAAGGTGGACCCTAAAAAGATGGATGTGATTAGAAATTGGCCTAGACCATTGACCCCGTTGGATATTAGGAGCTTCTTGGGCTTAGCGGGTTACTATCGGAGGTCTATGAATGGGTTCTTTTCTTTTGCCTCTCCCATGACAAAGTTGACTCAAAATAAAGCCAAATTTATGTGGTCCAATGAGTGTGAAAAGAGTTTCCAAACATTGAAAGATAAGCTTGTGTTCGCTCCTATATTGTCACTACCGGAAGGGCTAGAGGGATTTGTTGTGTATTGTGATGCTTCCCGGGTTGGTTTGGGTTGTGTGTTGATGCACAATGGTAAGGTCATAGCTATGATTCTTGGCAACTCAAAGTACATGAAAAGAATTATCCTACCAATGATCTTGAGTTAGCCATCATTGTGTATGCATTGAAGATTTGGCATCACTATTTTTTATGGGGTGCATGTTGATGTGTTCACTGATCACAGAAGCCTTCATTATGTCTTCACCCAAAAAGACCTCAACTTGAGACAGTGGAGATGGTTAGAACTTCTTAAGGACTATGACATGAGTGTGCATTATCATCCTGATAAGGCTAATGTGGTGGTGGATGCTTTGAGTAGGGTGTCCATGGATAGCCTAGCTCATGTTGATGATGGTGGCATAAGGTGGCTAGGGAGGTCCATCGGTTGGTTAGATTGACAGTTAGGTTGGAAGCGGGTGATGATGGTGGTGGTGTTGTTGTTGATGGTTCTAAATCTTCGTTGGTTGAAGAGGTGAAAGTTAAGCAAGATCTTGATCCCTTATTGCTAGAATTGAAGGCATTGGTAAAAGATGGTAAGGCGGAGGTTTTCTCCCAAGGGGGAGATGGTGCTCTTAGGTATCAAGGTAGGTTGTGTGTGCCTTGTGTTGATAGCTTGAAGAAAAAGATTCTTGATGAGCCTCATGGTTCTTCTTACTCTATTCACCCGTGGTCTACTAGGATGTATAGAGATTTGAGAGAGGTGTATTGGTGGGAGGCATGAAGAGAGACATTGACAAATTTGTATCCGATTTCCATAGTTGCCAACAAGTCAAAGCCGAACATCAAAAGCCGGGTGCCCTAAACCAGGACATTGAGATTCCCACTTGGAAATGGGAAGAGATTAATATGGATTTTGTGGTTGGGTTACCCAAGACTAGAAAGGGTTTTGATTCCATTTGGGTTGTGGTTGATAGGATGACAAAATAAACTCACTTTCTACCGGTTAAGACTACATATGGGGCTGAAGATTATGCTAGGTTGTACATTCATGACTTGGTGAGGTTGCATGGGGTTTCTTTATCCATCATATCTGATCGTGGTGCACAATTCACTTCACACTTTTGGAGGTCCTTCCAAAGAGTTCTTAGAACCAAGGTAAAGCTTAGTACGGCCTTTCACCCTCAAACGGATGGCCTAGCCGAAAGAACTATCCAAACACTTGAGAACATTCTTAGGGATTATATATTAGAGCTTAAGGGTAGTTGGGATAATCATCTTCCATTGATTGAGTTTGCATAAAACAATAGTTATCATTCTAGCATCTAAATTGCTCCTCTTGAGGCTCTCTATGGTAGGCGTTGTAGATCCCCAGTCGGGTGGTATGAGGTTTCAACGATGGCTTTGTTGGGTCCGGATCTAGTTGTGGATGCTATGGAGAAGGTAAGGATGGTTAGAGAAAGGTTGAGAACATCCCAAAGTCGCCAAAAATCTAATGTCGATGTGAAAAGGACAGAACTTGAGTTTAAGGTAGGTGATTGGGTCTATTTAAAGGTGTCACCCATGTAGGGTGTGGTCCATTTTGGTAAGAAGGGTAAGCTAAGCCCCAAATTTGTGGGTCCATATAGGGTGATGAGGAGGATTGGTAAGGTGGCTTACGAGTTGGATTTACCTAATGAAATGGAATTGGTTCATCCGGTCTTTCATGTGTCTATGTTGAGGAAGTGTGTGGGTGATCCTAATGCCATTGTGCCTCTTGATGTTGTGGGGGTAGTTGAAGACAACTTGTCATGTGAAGAGGTTCCAGTAGAGATCTTGTATAGGCAAGTGAAGAGGTTGAGGAACAAGGATGTTGCTTCCATTAAGGTCCTTTAGAGAAATCAACAAGTCGAAAGTGCTACTTGGAAGGCCGAAGTGGATATACAAAAGTGATACCCCTATCTTTTCCATCCTATTCAAGCCTAAGGTACTAATTCTAAGTCTTCTATGTGATTTTATGTGTCATGTTTCATCCCTTAAGTCATTTGCATGCATTCATATTTACATTGACAAAGTTCATGATGATTTTTACACTTACGATGAGATGTTGAAAATGATGTTTTAATTATGTTGTTGCATTCTTATGGGAGCTGATTTCTTCATGATTGCTCTTCTCATATACGTCTCTTTGACATTCGGAGATGAATGTTCACAAGGGGGAGATATTGAAACGACCCCAAAAAGTACTCAAAAATGTGCCTTGAAAGTGTTCGAAATTGTAATTTCCATATATCTCAAAATCCATACGCGATATCGAAAATCTGACTTCATATTCGTGATCAGCGAGTCACATTGAGTGGAAAATGTGTATAACCCCAATTTTAGAGAAAATGATTAGCAATTTCAAATTTCCAAAATGCAAATTCCAGTAAGCTCTGCGCGCCTTGGCGGCGTCGTGCCAGGGCTGGCACAGATATGTATGTTGTTGACTGTTTTGCTAGTTCGATCTAAGACTTTTAGTGGGCCTAAGTGTTGCCATGCATGAAAATGACTATACTTAGCCTTGTTTCACCCTCATATCATTCAAGACATCCCCAAATACTCTTTCAAACACTTAAAAAATATTCCATCTCCAAATTTCAAGTTTCAAAACTCATCCGGATTCTAAGGTTATCATTCAAGCTTCAAGTCTCCATCTCAATCTTCATCAAGCTATTCTCAAAATCTAAGGTTTGTGGGTTTCTTTCATGGGTTCCTTTCACCCATGATGCCCAAGCTTCCTCTTGTTGAAATTTGCATGATTTAAAGTTTATTTACTCATGGGTCTTACTTATTATGAAATTCACTGCATACTATGTTGGGGCTTATGAAATTGTGATTGTTTTACTACGTTTTAAGCTATGAACCTAAGATCTATAGTGAGATTTGATGAAGGGTTTTGATGTATATTGCTTGAGGGTGTTACAAAGTATTGTTTGATGGTTTTACATTGGATTTCCTTTCATTATTTCATCCCTAAATTGCATGGTTTTACACTAGCATTACACACCCGCCAAATGTTTGATAAAATTTTCGGTTATGGTTATCTTGAGGAATTAAAGGCCCAATGCATGTCTTATGAGTTGAGTGACCATATGATGATGAAATGAACATATATATATGGTTTTCTCCTATATAGTGCTGGAATGTGACCATCCCTAATCGAGGATTGCGCGTCGGGTAACCATGTCGAGTGATTTGTATCTTGATAACCATGTCGAGTGGCTTGTAACTTGATGACCATGTCGGGGGGTTTGTACCTCGGTCCCCAAGGGTGGTAGGATGTGATGATCCACCAACTATGTCGGGGGGTTTGTACCTTGACAACAATGTCAGGGGTTTTGTACCTCTTTTACCAAGGGTGGTAGGATGCGACGATCCACCAACCAATTGATAGGGTTGGTACCTCAATCACCAAGGATGGTAGGTTGTGACGATCCACCAATATGATAGTGTTCTCTTCTTACACATGTATTATGTTCTACACAAGCATGATTTACTACATAGCATCTCACATGCATGCCATATTGTTATTTGCTACTCACATTGCCTATGCTTATACATTTTGATTATATTTCTTATCTCATGTTGCATTTCATCCTACATACTTAGTGCATTTGAACGTACTAACGCGTTCTCTATACCTACATGATGTCACCATTTAGGAATCGGAGCACCGCTTGATCATCCTCCTCCGTGTGGCTAGTATGACATCTCTCAAGCTCTTTGGTAAGTCATCTGTTTTGGGGATGATGCTTATGATCTCTTACTATGTTCTATGACTATACTTCTTTTGTATATATGTTGACTATGAGGGTGAGCCCGGTAGCTTGTCTTGGCCCCCGCTAAGTATCTAAGTTTTAGAAGTGTTGTTGGACATGTTAGTATTATGCTTTGACCTTTGACTCTTGATGTTTATGATATGAGAATTGTCCCTTAGCCCCATTTGTCCCTATCTTCTATCTCTTGTTGTATTTCATTGCTTTCGCGACCATGGATGTGTATATGGTATGCTAAGAGGCTTGTTTGGGGTTCCTTCGGGTTCCTATTCGCCGTGTCACGTCTAGACCCTAGGCTTCGGTTGTGACAGGATTGTCTAACACAGTCAAATTTCTAAGCTTTACTGTCTGACCTATGACCAACTATTACACCTATATTTCTTCCTATGGGTCGTAAGTGCTCTTCGTATATCCCTTCCGAAATTTGTCCGAAGAATTCTAAGGATAGAGGCCATCCATAAATTTCTTTTTATGACTCATCCTGTTGATATGTAGAAAATGTTTAGAGACCCAATTATTTCCTAACTCCTTGGCTTGATGTATGGCCTGATTCTATCTGTTATTTTTCCATTTACAGCATGTACAAGCATGTCGTCATTTATTTCAAATACAACACTGTTATATGGACTATAAACCTGTCTATGATTTGTGGTCTTGTCTCATACATGAGTCAAAATTTTCAAAAATTTCCAAGTCGCATACCTTTCTACAACCTATGTTTCCATCCAGGGACCATAGTTGGGGCTCATAGAACTTGACATGAGATAAAATAATTTCTGTTTTTACCTTTATTATTCCGGCTTTCCAAATTATGGTGTATTACAATATCTCACCCTTGAAAATGTTTTTCCTCGAATGAGATAGAATTTAGTTTGAGTAAAGTAGAATGGATATCCAATAACTCAACATGAATGCAATAGTGCTACTTAGAGATCAAATTAAGAAATTTTCAACTTTTACAAAAAACGTTATTTAAGATCAATGTCATGAATATGTATTCATGCAAAAAGATATGAAAAAGCTAAAATGTAGAAATTTGGAGGATTTGATAATTAATAATTATGCATCTTGGGCTAGAAAGGAAGGAAAGAGATAAGAATAATGTTTCATCATATCTGGTTTCACTTCTCATGTAGCACTTTCAACCTCTTGATTCCTCTATAATACCTTGACTAATGTAATTTTCTTGTCCTCAACCTTCTAACTTGCGGTCTCGAATTTCAATCAGGACCTCTTTATAGGTTAAATTTTCTTGGACACCCACACTCTCTAATGGAACAATAGAATTAGGATCACCATCGCAGTTCCTCAACAATGACACATGGAATTCCAGATGAATCGACGCGATCTCCAATGACAAATTTAGCTCAAAGAACAGCTTGTCAATATACCTTATGATCCTATATGAACCCACATACTGAGGACTAAGCTTTCCTTCTTACCAAAATGCATCACACCCTTCATGAGAAAAAATCATTAAGTAGACCCAATCATTGACATCGAATTCAAGTTCCATCCATCTAACATGTGAGTAGGACTTTTGATTTATTTAGACAACCTTTAAACTTTCCCTTATAAGACACACCTTCTTCATGTCTTCAAATACCAACTCGGGTCCTATCAAGGCTACTCACCAACTTTAAACTACCCCATTAGAAACCTACATTAAGAAAAGCTTCGAAAGGGGCCATTTGAAAGATAGCATGGTAACTATTACTATATGCAAACACAATAAACGACAGGTGATCATCTCAATTACCCTTGAAATCTAGTACACTTTCCCTTGACATATCTTCTAAAGTTTAAATTGTTCTCTTAGCTATCTATTGTTATGAGTGTAAAAAGAGGTACTTAACTTCAGTACTGAGACCTCTTTGAAAGGATTTCTAAAAATGCGAAGTGAATTGAGTACCCTGACTTGAAATAACAGACAAAGGCACGTCATAAAGCTTCACAAATTCTTGAATATATATATCTTTGCATAATCTTCGGCACCATAACATATCTTCACTAGTAGAAAATGAATACATTTGGTCATTCTATTCACTACCATCCAAATAGAAATGAAGTACTTATTCACACCTTCCTACTTTCAAGTAGAACTTTCAATATCTTGAGCTAGACCTCTGAATCTTTAGTGTTCAACTCAACTTATTCGCAATTTGAACATTCAGCCACAAACCTTGTTATGTCCTTCTTCATATCATTCCACCAATATAGTTCTCTCAAATCTCTATAGATTTTGCCGGATCCTTGGTAATTGGAGTATCGAGAGTTATGAGCTTCACTAAATATCATCTCCCTTAGGTCATATATATTTGGAACACATAACCGATCTTGATAGTGAAACACCCTATCTCCCCCTTGTGGAAAAACCTTAACCATTTTTTCTAAGTTAGATCTATATCTTACTTTGCCTTTATGTATGCTAATTGTGATGATTCCAAACCATTATGTACAAAAACACCATCCTCATTAGATCCATTCATTTTCATGCACAGTTGAGCCAATCGGTACACATCTCTAACTAACTCTTTTTTTTTTTGTTTTCAACATGAGGAATGCTATTCATGGACATCCGACTATGTGCCTAGACAACAACATTATCTCTACTTGAATAGTAAAAACACTTTTATATCATATGCTTTTAGTAGCTCAAGCCATCTCCTTTGCCTTAGGTTCAAGCTCCTTTGTCTAAGCATATATTGCAAGCTTTGGCGGTCGGTAAAAACATCAACATGCATCTGATAAAGATAATAACGCCAAATCTTTAAGGAAAAAAACCGCTACCAATTCAAGGTCATAAGCTAGGTAGTTTCATTCATGGACATTTAGTTTTCTAGAGGAATACGCTATAACATTTCTATGTTACATTAACACGTAACCCAATCCAACCCATGAGGCATTATAATATATAATAAATTTATCTAGACCTTTTGTAGTGTCAAAATATGGGATGAAGTATGATGATCCTTCAATGTTTAGAAACTTCTTTAACAATCATTTGACCATTGAAACTTTATCTTCTTTTGGGTCAACTTGGTCAAAGGTGATGCAATGGATGAAAATCCTTCTACAAACCTCCTATAGTACCAAGCCAAGCTAAAAAAAAAACTTTGAATATCCAAAGGAGTCAATAGTCTACTCCAATTCTTCACTACCTCTATTTTCTTTGGACCAACCATGATACCATTACCAAAAATTATGTGACCAAGAAATGCTACATAGCTGAATCGATATTCACATTTACCAAACTTGGTGAATAGTTGTTAGTCCCTCAAATTCTGCAATACAATTCTCAAGTGACCCATATGTTCTTATTTACTTTGGAATAAAATAATATGGCATTAATAAAGACCACCATAAGCATATCTAAGTATGGTTTGAATACCTGATTCATCAATTCCATTAAGGTAGCAGAAGTATTAGGAAACCCAAATAACATAGCCAAAAATTCAAAATGGTCATACCTTGTTCGAAATGTCATCATGGGAATATCACACTCCCTCACCCTTAATTGGTAATACTCGGATCAGAGATCAATTTTGGAGAAGCAGCTTGCACCTTGGAGTTGATCAAATAAATATCTATTCTCGGAATAAGATGCTTGTTATTTATGATAACTTTATTCAATTATCGATAGTATATACACATGCAAACTGGTCTATTCTCTTTCTAACAACCAACACGGGATCACCCTATAGTGAAATGCTTGGCCTTATGAAGTTGAATTGATTATGCTAGATTTTGTTATCATTATGGGTATGAATTAGTAGGTAACTTGTTATGCTAATATTGATTGTCGTGCAAAGCTTGTCCACTTTCATTTTCCAGGGGAGCCTATCCTTGAATGGAAAGGTAATGCTGCCACGCCCAAGGGTAAGTTTATTTCATACCTTATAGCTTAGAAGCTAATTGCTAAAGGTTGTATATACCATCTAATTCTTGCTAGGGATATTGATAAGGAACCAACAACCCTTCAGTCAGTCCCAATTTTGAATGAATTCTCGATGGTATTCCTTAATAAGCTTTAAAAAGTTCCCCCCAAAAGGGAAATAAATTTTTCTATAGATTTTCTTCCCCGTACGTAGCCTATCCATTCTTCCCTATAGAACGACTCTTGTAAAGCTAAGGGAATTGAAGGAATAACTGAAGTACTTACTCGATATAGGCTTTATTAGGCCGAGTACATCTCCATGGGGTGCTCCAGCGCTCTTTATTCAAAGAAAGATGGCTCCTTAAAGATATGTATCAATTATAGATACTTAAATAAAGTTAGTATCAAGGATAAGTATCCTCTTTCGCGAATTGATGACTTGTTCGACTAATTGCAGGGCACCAAATGCTTTTCAAAGATCGACTTTTGATCTGGTTATCACCAGTTGTGAGTCAAGGATGTTAATATTCCAAAGACAATAATTAGGATAAGGTATGACCATTTTGAGTTCCTTGTCATGTCTTTCAGGCTTACAAATACCCCCAACAACTTTTATGGATCTAACGAATCAAGTCTTTAAACCATTCTTGGATGAATTTATGATTTTATTTATTGATGACATCTTTATATATTCATGATGAAAAGCTAAGCATGCAGACCATTTGCAAGCTATATTATAGACTCACCAAGACAACAGGTTATAAGCTAAATTCTCTAAATGTGAATTTTAGTTAATGTGAATTTTAGTTAACTTTTGTAGCTTCTCTTGTTATGTTATTACTGGTGATGGAATCAAGGTCGATGGCCAGAAGATTGAAGTAGTTATGGCTTGGATGAGACCCTTGAATTCGACAGAGGTTCATAGTTTTTAGGATTGGTAGGACATTATAGAAGTTTTGTTGAGGGATTCTCCTCTATCTTTGAAACACTGACAAAATTAACACATAAAATAGCCAAGTTTCAATGGATTGAAGCATGTGAACAGAGTTTTCCGGAGCTAAAAAAAGGCTTACCAGCCTACCTATCTTGGTGGTTATTATTGCAAACGAGGAAGGTGATAGGTTATGCTTCTAGATAACTGAAGGTGCATGAGAGGAACTACCCTACCCATGACTTGGAGTTGGCTGCAGTTGTGTTTGTGTTGAAGTTGTGGCAAAATTATCTTTATGGGGCGCATTGTGAGATCTTTACCAATCACCAATGTCTGAAATACATCTTTTCTTAGCCTAATCTGAACATGAGACAGCGTATATATTTGGAGTTGCTTAAAGATTATGATATCTCTATTTTACATCACCCAAGGAAGGCTAAAATAATGGTAGATGCTTTGAGCCGAAAGCTACTAGTATGGGGAGTTTAGCATTCTTGAGAGCTGAGGAGAGACCCTTAGCTCTAGAGGTTCAGTTGCTTGCTAGGCAGATGGTCTGTTTGGACATTTCTCCTCCTCATAGTGTTTTGTCCTTTGTTGAGGTTAGATCTTCTTTGTTTGATTAGGTATGTGCTCATCAATTTGAGAACCTCATACTATGCTTTATTCAAGACAAAGTGTTAAGTGGTGAAGCTAATATGGCCATTATTATTTTTTATGGTGTTTTGAGGGATGGTAGAGCTTGTGTGCCTAAGGTGGGGAACTGGGTGAGACTGATATTAGAAGAAGCCCATTGTGCTAGATATTCCATCCATCCAAGTGTGGCTAAGATGTATCATGATCTTAAGCAGCATTATTGGTGATTTGGTATGAGGAAAGACATAGTTGAGTTCGTGGCCACATGTTTGAAATGTCAACAAGTAAAGTATGAGAATCAAAAGCCTAATATATCAATGCAAAGGATGCCCATTCCCAAGTGGAAGTGGGAGAAAGTGACTATGGATTTTGTTACAAGGTTCCCCTTTGGCCTTGGGAAAGTTTGATTCAGTTTGGGTGGTCGTTGATCGATTGACCAAGTCGGTACACTTTCTAGCGGTGAGGACTAGTTATAGTGTAGAGCAGCTGGCTAGGTTATATATTTGGGATAATATCAGATTGCATGGTATGCCAGTGTCTATAGTATCAGCCAGAAGGTTTGTGTTTACTCCTCACTTTTGGCGGGCTCTATAGCATTATTTGGGTACTAGAGTAGATTTGAGTTCAGCTTTTCACCCTCAGACTGATAGTCAGTAAGAGCGTACCATTTAGGTATTGGAGGACATACTTAGGGCCTGTGTTATTGATTTTAATGCTCGGTGGGAGCAGCTCTAGTCGTTGGCAGAGTTTGCAAATAACAACAGTTACCACTCCAATATCCAGATGGCATCATTCGAGGCCTTGTAAGGCCAGAGGTGTAGATCACCCATTGGATGGTTCGACTCAAGTTTAGTTAAGGTGTTAGGTGTTGATTTGCTCTAAGATGACATGGAACAAGTCTGACTGATTCATAGTAGACTTTTAACATCCCAGAGTTGCCAGAAGAGTTATGTTAATAAGAGGGTTAGGCCTCTTAAGTTCTTTGTTGGTGACAATTTTGATTGAAAGTTTCACCTATGAAGGGTACAATGAGATTCAAAAAGAGGGACAAGCTTAGTCCCAGATTCATTGGCCCTTTTGAGATTTTGAAAAGAGTTGGTGAGGTAGCCTATGAGTTGGATTTGCCATCAAGATTATCCTCTATTCATCCTTTTTTCAGATTTCTACGCTTTGCCAGTATGTTCCGGATCAGTCCCTTGTGATTTCTTATTACTCTGTTAAGTTGGGTGTAGATTTTTCTTTGAAGAGGAACCTATAGCTATATTGGACAGGAAGGTTCGGAGATTGAGATCTAAAGATATACCTTCTGTGAAGATTTAGTGGCAACGCTATTCTATTAATGAGGCCACTTAGGAGTTGGAGTCTGACATGTGGGCCAGATATCCCAGCATTTTTTAGGCTTCAGGTACTTTCTTTTCCTTTATGTTCGAGGACGAACATTCTTTTTAGTGGTGAATGATATGATGACCTGGTTGCTCATTTTTGGCCTTATCTTCGGTAATTACTATTTTATTCTTTCGCAAGTTTCTTTGGACCTATTTAGAACTATTTGAATGGTTGAAACTTGAATCTTAAGTTTTAAAAGTTGAAAATATGAATTTTGGCATTTTTGGAGGCTTAAGTTAATGAAAAAGTGAATTTTTGTGTCATTCTATGTTTTTGAGGTCAGATACGAGATTTTTCAATTTCATTAGCTCTCATAATGTCGAAAATGAACTATAGGAAGTTGCAAAACTGAATTTGGAGTTAAAATGAGGATTTTAGGTCCAAAGTTGTGATTTTAGTAGTTTCTAGGACCAAAGTTTCACTTTGGTGAACATTCGGAGTTTGAAAGCTCAGATAGAAATTCTAACAATTTCACTAGTTCAGGTGATGAAACTAATGCTAAAATGGTCTCGAATAATTTTTGGAGTTGCCGAGGCAGTTTTAGTATTTTGAGTTTTAACCTAGTTTTATCGACTTACAGTGGTAAATGTGGCGAGGAGCCCATGAAACTAATTTCTGATGATTCCCTTGAGTTTTAATTGTTGTTTATAACATGGAGACATATTTGATTTGTGAAATTCTAAGTTCGAATGAATTTCAGGGTCCATTTCGAGTAAGGAAATTGGACTTGGCTTGCTGGGTTTGCTAATATCTGGTGCAGATGGCTTCCTTCTCCACCTTCACGGAGAAGCCTCTGCGAAAGCTCCGCATTCGCCGACTGTGTCCCGTATTTGCAGAGTTGTGACCTGTTTGGTCTCCGCTTTTGCGAGATGGGCTCCGCGATTGCGCAGTAGTTTTCGTACATGTCAATTTTAAACTCGTAAAACACCATTTTTAATCTATTTTCGAACTTTCAAGCTTTTTGGGGGGATTTTGAGGAAAGGTTTTCAAAGATTTTTGTTGAGGAAGAATTTCTAACACTAAACTAATCATTTCCTATAAGTTTTATCTTGATTTTATTTTTGATTTCATGAAATTGAACACCTAAAATTGAAGATTTTTAGACTATGTTTTTCAAACTTTAAATGTTGATTTCTCAATCAATTCAAGCTTGATTTTGATGGGATTTTCACCCATGAACTCTGTTTTTCGTGTAGACCTTGATTTTAAAGTTATTTTTTAGAATTAGAAACCTTAGACTTTAGCCCTAAAATTGACTATTTTGCCCTTAAGCCTAATTTATGCCAATATGGGTATCAAAATGCTTCTCTTGATGATTACTATCTATATTGATAATGGTATATCGAATTGGGGGATCGGTTTCGGCATCAAGGTAGGTTTGGATAACCTTTTGCGATTGGGTTTAAGTTATTGATCATGTTCATATGATAATTGGAGATTTAGATAGATGATTGTCTATTGAGTTGATGTGTTGGGATATTGATGGAAAAGTGGTTCTGATTGAAACGAGTTGTGCTATAAATTTATGATATTGATGAATTGAGATGAAATATGGTAGAATGATGATGACTTGAGATCAAATGTGACTAAATGAGACGTTGAGACTAATTGGGATGAGTTAGGTCCTGTATAGTTGACATGCTTGTGTAATTAGGACAAGTAAGGTTCAGTATTATTGATATACTTGTATTGTTGGGACGAGTTAGGTCTGGTATCATTGTTATATCTATATATTTTAAACGAGTTAGGTCTAGTAATATTGATATTTTTGCATACTTCAGTATTATTGACACTCTTGATTATTGATATAACTATGATGATCTAAAATATGATAATTGGTTTAGGCATTAGCTGTGATACTTGATATTGCTCCTTGAGTATATATGATTATTATGAGTTTTATGCCTTAGTATTCTTGTTATGATGCCATTCTACATATTTATATGTATATTTGGGTTGCACTGTTGATTTATATCTATTATGTGCGGCTTGTATCATCACTTGACTAGGGTAAAAAGCAAGGGCATTATGATTCACATTGGTACCACCTTCATTAGCCCAGGCAAGAGGCAAGGGTGAGATTCATATTTCATATACCTTGACCACGGGCATGTAGCAAAGACTTGACATCATGATATCCCTTGACATTGGGCAGGTGGCAAGGTTGTTGCATTCTGATATTACGTTGACCACGGGGCAGGTGGCAAGGTTGTGACACACTTGGTATTTGGGTTGATGAATTATGCACCATATATATATATATTATGGTTATATGGTACTTATGGGTTCTCGAGAATACCTTAGCTCATTACTATTGTATATATTTTAGTGTGTACTAACCTTTTTGGATGCAGGGATAGGTTTCTTCGTTGTTACATGCTTGTTTTGATTTCTCTTATCCAGTTGGTTGAACCTACTAGGTACATTTTGATGTACTCACCCCTACTCTATTCCGTCCCTGCTGATCAAGCACAGAGACCCGCACAGTGTGGTTGATTCACTCTTGGACTTCCCTCCATCCATCCTGATCTTACTTGTGAGGCTCAGACTTTGAGTCTCTGTGGATCCTTGGGATTTCCTTTACTTTTCTTTTCATTCTTCTATCAGATTCTATGAGACAACCTTGTATTTCATTTGAGACATGTGTATGTACACTTCTGTATTGCTTAGATGATCTTGTACTCATGACTCCAGATTTGGGAGATTTGTTATGTTATGTTGACATGATTTCTGCTTTATTTTCTTTTCTTTTAGCTGCGATCCATTTTGGGTTGTGATAGATCCAAGGGCTAGGATGAATAAATTCATATCCTATGTATCAAAACTGGTATCAAAACAATGCAGAACAACTATGCTTGTGAAGGAAATGGACATCTCCCGCCTAATCGCCTTTGTGGAACAAATTGAAGAAAAGTAGAAAGAGCGGTCAAGGAAATCCAAGATGGCTAGGATGGATGATGGTCGGTGGCCATGGTAAATTTCATGGTGGGAAAAGGCAAGTGAACCAAGATTCATCTAATACATTTCCTTCTAAGTTCAAAAAATATAAACAGTCCAACCCATAATGCCAAGGAGGTTTGGGTGCACAAGCTTCTCCAAATTGTGAAAATACGCAAAGCCTTATAAAGGTAATGTCAAGGTAGCTCAAATGCATGCTTCAAATGTGGAAAGCCCAAACACCATGCAAAGGAATGTAGAAGTGATAATGCACGACCCCAAGGTCAAGTTGGACAAGCATAAGGAACCTCAAGAACCAATAGGTTATATGCCCTTCATGGCCGTCAAGAAGAGGAAGAAGCCCCAGATGTGGTAATCGATATGATAAAGTTTATGATTCTGATGCATAGGCACTATTAGATCCAAGGACAAATTTGCCTTTCATCACTCCATTTCTTGCTTATAGATTCTATACATGTCCCGAAATTCTAGTTGAGCCCTTTAAAGTTAGCACTACCGTCTGTAAGTCCATTATTGCACAAAGAGTCTATAAAGGTTGTCCTGTGTCTATCATGCATAAAATTATTCCTTGTGATTTGGTAGGGCTTTCCATGGTTGGTTTTGATGTTATACTATGGATGAATTGGTTGCGTGCTGCTTATGCCTCCATAGATTATCAGACTCGTAGTGTTAAGTTTCAATTTCCAAATGAGTCTACTCTTGAGTGGAAGGGTAGTAGTTCTTTATGCAGAGATTGGTTTATCTCCTATATCAAAGCCCACAAAATGATTTCCAAAGGATACATCTATCATTTAGTGAGGGTTAAGGATGTCACCTCCGAAAATCCGTCTCTTAAGTTGGTTTTTATAGTGAATGAGTTTCTCGATGTGTTCCCCGAAAAGTTACCCATTATCCCTCCTGAAAGAGAGATAGACTTTGGCATATATCATTTCCCTGACACTCAACCTATTTCAATCCCTTTCTGTCGAATGGCCCCTGTGGAGTTAAAGGAACTAAAAAAGAGAGATTGAAGGACTTATTACAGAAGGATTTCATTAGAACTACTATGTCTCTATGGGGTGCCCCAGTGTTACTTGTAAGGAAGAAAAATGGGTCATTAAGGATGTATATATACTACCACTAACTTGATAAATATACCATGAAAAAGAAAGTATTTACTTCCAAGGATAAATGACTTATTTGACCAATTGCAAGAGGCCAAGCATTTCTCCAAAGATTACTTGTGGTCTGGGTATCATCAATTAAGAGTGATGGGGTGTGATATTCCTAAGAAGGCATTCCAAACAATATATGGTCATTTCGAATTTATGGTGATATCTTTTTGTCTAACTAATGCACCGACAATCTTTATGGACATCATAAATAGGGTGTTTAAACCCTACCTTGATATGTTTGTTTTGGTATTCATTGACAATACCTTGATCTAATCTCAGATAAAGAAGAACATAAGGAGCATTTGATAGTAGTCTTTATAAACTTTGAGGGATGAGAGTTTATTCGCCAAGTTCAACAAATGTGAGTTTTGGTTGAAGAAGGTTGCATTATTTTGGCATGTTGTATCGGGTGATGGGATAAAAGTTGATCTTAAGAAGATGGAAGTGGTGAGGAATTGGCCTAGACAATTGACTCCTACGAAAATTAGGAGTTTCTTAGGTCTAGCCGGGTACAATAAATGATTTGTTGAAAGATTCTCCTCTATCTCATCACCATTAACTAGGTTTGCTCAAAAGAAAGTGAAGTTTATGTGGACAGATGAGAATGAGAAGATCTTTCAAACCTTGAAGGACCAATGAACTTTGGTTCCAATCTTGACCTTGTCAGAGGGCACCAATGGGTTTGTTGTTTATTTTGATGCCTGATGTGCTACCAAAATAGGGCACTTTTAATGCTTTAAACTTAGAATTTTGTGCATTCTCTAAGAGATTAGTCGATTTGATGTGTTTTTATATTGATTTTGCAGGATTACAAGATTCCGAGAGTTTTTGTAGAGATTTGCACAAGTTGCAACTTTTTGGTGATGTACGAGATCATCTATGGTTCGTGGTTTGACCCATTAGCCGTAGATGAGGTTCATAGTTCAGAACTTGTGAGGGCCAGTTTTTCTGAAGTTAAACTTATGATTAATAGGACGGTTCATGGTTTATTTCACAACTTGTAGGTTAGTTTGTGAATAGAGACCCAGAGATTTCAATAGTTGCTGAAAAGTTAACAGGACAAAGGAACCTACGGATCATAAGTCTCCACGGTCTATGAAAAGCAATTTGTACTCGATTGGCAGATTTTGAGGATGCAAGTTACGAGACCCTCCCATGAGCCATATCTTAACCACGACCGTAACTTGGCTCGTGGAAGGCCCCTAATCTAGTTTTTCTAATTAGTTTAGGATTTGGTTTTCTTTGATTATGAATAGGGTCTTTAGGTACTTTTTGACATACAAAACTCATATTGTCACTTTACTTTATCTTGTTCTTGGAGATTTTGAGGAGATAACTTTTGTATTCATCTTTGGATCTTAACTTCACTTTTTATGTGGAGATTTTGAATTTCTTGTTCTTCAATTCTTCATTGTAAGTGTTTAATTATGTAAATTCATAACATGATTTCTTCATCTACAACGAACATGAGTAGCTAAAATCCACAACTAAGGTTGTAAGAACCATGAAGAACTAACAAAGCAAAAACCAAACAATTTGTAATCCTTGAAAAGTGTGAATGCATGTATTATTTATTACTTCATTTTGAATGTTTTTTAATGGTGGCCAATGTTAAAACTTTCCTTCTTCTTACTCGCCGGCCCAGGGGGGTGATGAATGGGAAAAGGGATAAATAATAGCATTCGACATGAGCACACTCGTCTAATTAACTTGAACGGCCCAAGGGATGGTTATAATGAGACAAAGGTAAGGGTTAGTAATGTGACACCCCTAGACAGCCCAAGTTGCGTGGTGAAATTTACCTAGTTCCCGGCCTAAGGAATTAGGTGAACATAACATACCAATTTTGCATGCTACACACTAGAAAAGGTTATAATTATTGGGATATACTACGTGAGGAATTCATAGGGAACACAATACCCTAGTTACTTCTCTCACTAAATTAGTAATACTTGCAATCATATATTGTTCTTAGTTTAGGTTTGGATAATTATTTTTTACACAAGAACCCCTTTTATGGAAGTAAGTCGATTAATTCATGCAAATTACTTTAATTACTCCAAGACTAGACCATATTCCATGTGGAATCGACCCTAACCATTGTTAGGTTCTATATTTGAATTACGGCCGCTTATACCTTGATTTGGAGGTGTAATTTGGGCGTGATCAATGCCTTAAGAATTAGTTTGGGTTGTGTGTTGATGTAACATGGTAAGGTGATTGCCTATGCTTCAAGGCAATTGAAGGTGCTTGAGAAGAATTACCAAACACATAATCTTGAATTAGTGGTCATGTTGTTTGCATTGAAAATTTGTCATCACTATTTATATGGGGCATATGTCAACGTATTCAATGATCATAAGAGTCTCCAACATGTTCTTAGACAAAGGGACCTCAACTTAAGGCAAAGGAAATAGTTGGAACTCCTCAAAGATTATGGCATGAGTGTGAAATATCACCTAGGTATGCGTAATGTGGTAGCTGATGCTCTTAATAGAGTGTCTATGGGTAGTGTGTCAGACCTTGAGGATTATGGAGAAAGGGGTTGTCAAAGGAAGGCTCGGTTGGGAATAAAGTTGAGTGAGGATGGCAATGGTAGTTGATTGTATTGAATGGTTCGAGTCATCATTGATTGAGGATGTCAAGTCTTAGAAAGACCTTAATCTCGCCTTAGTTGAATTGAAGGCCCTGGTAAAGGAAGCAAGGATAAAGGTTATCTCATAAAGGGGATATGGGGTACTTCATTATCAAGGAAGATTATGTGTGTCGGATGTTGACGGGTTGAAAATTTTGATATTGCAAGAATCTCACAATTCCTCCTATTTCATTCACCCATTCTACTAATATGTATAGAGACTTGAGGGAAGTATATTGATGGAACAGAATGAAAAAGGATATTGCTAAATTCGTGGCTGAGTGCCCTAATTGTCAACAAATTAAGGTCTAACACCAAAGGCCCGTGGCTTAGCTCAAGAGATTGAAATCCCCACATGGAAGTGGAAGAAATCAATATAGACTTCATAGTTAGGTTGCCTAAGACCAAGAGACATTTTGACTCCATATGAGTGGTAGTGGATAGGTTGTCGAAATCACCTTATTTCTTGCTAGTCAAGACAACTTTTGGTGCTGAAGACTATGCCAAGTCATATATCCAAGAGTTGGTGAGGTTGCATAGGGTTCCATTGTCCATCATATCGGATTATGGGACTCAATTCTTGTCTTACTTTTGGAGGTCATTCCAAATAGGTCTTGGGACCAACATGAAGTTAAGCACCGCCTTCCATCCTCAAATTGATGGACAAGTCGAAAGAATAAATCAAATGTAGGATGACATGTTGAGGTCTTGTGTACTGAAATTTAAAGGAAGTTGGGATAATCATCTACCTCTCATAGAGTTTGCCTAAAATAGTAGTTTTTATTCAAGCATTGAGATAGCGCCATTTGAGGTTCTATATAGCCGATGGTGTAGGTCATTGATTAGATGGTTAGAAGTTGGTGAAATGGCTTTAATTGGACCAAATTTGGTCATGTATGCCATGGAAAATTAATACTCCTAAAAGAAAGGTTGTATACAACACAAAGTCAACAAAGTCCTGCTCCAATGTGAGGATAAGGGACCTTGAGTTTAATGTTGGTGATTGGGTCTACTTGAAGTTATCACCCAGAAAGGGTGTAGTCCTATTTGGAGGGAAAAGGAAATTGATCCCTAGGTATGTAAGGCCTTACAAGATTGTGAGAAGGGTTATGAAGGTGGCATATGAAATTAGTCATTGGAAATGAATATGATTCATCTGATGTTCTATCTGTCAATGTTGAGGAAGTTCATAGGGGATCTAAACTCCATAGTTCCATTGGAGGATGTGACTCTCGAGGAGAATTTGACTTATATTGAAGTTTCAGTTGAAATCCTAGACCGATAAGTGAAAAGGTTGAGAAACAAAGAAGTTGCATTCATTAAGGTACTTTGGAGAAACCAACAAGTCAAAAGTGTAAATTGGCAAGCGGAAGCAGACATGATCAAGTGATATCGTTATCCTTTCCCCTTTACTCAAGCCTAAAATAATAAGACAATCGTGTATAAGGTATCAACTGATGTATTTCGGCCCTTTTGTGTTATGTTGCATCATGCATACTCATGGTAACATGTTTCTATGGTATTGATTCGTAAGTTTGAAGTTTTCATGAAAATGATGTTTTAGTTACATTAAGGCATTCATGTTGGGCTGAAAAGTTGTTTAGTTACTCCTCTCAAGCATATTTTTATCACATTCGGGAAAGAATGCTCCCAAGGGAGAGATATTGTAACATCTCTGAAAGTGATTCGAAATGCCCTTATAATATATTCCTTACTTCACGCATTTTTCGTGTATTGTACGAAAAATCTGAGTCCATATTCTTTTTAGAAGGAAAAATTGTGTGGGGAAGAATGTCTTCTTCGATTTTTAAGTCAACGGTATCAAAAAGTAATTTTTCGCATGATTTTATACTTTCCAGGAAGGTACGCGACCTCTTCACATCACGGAGAGGGTTTATGTTAGTACAAAAGTGACCTAAACTCATTCCTAGGTCATAACAAGGAAAACTTGAAATTTGCACGAAAATGACCTGTGCGGATGCCATCCCACAACACGTCTATGCTCCATCGTAATTCAAATTTTCCTGAATTTCCAAAATTAAGTGAGGATAATTGACACATATCCCAAAACCCTTATATGTGAGAATCCACAAAATTTCACTCATTTTTAGCCCTATTCCTCTCAGGTGTTCTTTGATATTCAGGCTATGCCCAAAGATGCTAAAGCTTATTATTATCTTGACAAGATGGAGATGATTACATTTAGCTGAAGGAAATTAAAGAGGATCAAAGAGCCACCTTGAGTCTAGGTGGTTCCAATTAACTTGATCAAGATGTCTCTTGATCTTTTGCTATCCCAAGGAGCTGCTTATCTTTTGGTGGTTCTTAGGTTTAGTGCTGTCTTTTCTTCCTTTGCTTTTGTAAGGAGATAGTCTACCTTCTTTGCTTGCTTTTTTAGATTAATTGTTAAGAGAGCAATCCTCTCTTAGGTTTTTCTGAGTTTGTTTCCTTTTTAGTATGGGGACAAATTGGCCGACCCTAGTGGGTTGGCATTTTTGTGAACCACCATAGGTTGGAGGTAAAATTAATGTCCCCCTCCTTGTATCTTGCTTTCTTTGTTATTTTTAATAAAGCTTGGGGTGTTGCTTAACCCTTGACCATCCAAAGGAGTGGGGAGCCTTTGGCATAGGTGTGTTCCATATATATTATAAAGAAAGAAGAACTTCTAAGGTTCAAGGTTCATTAAAGGACAAGCCTCAAGGTGATTCTCCAAGTTTCTTCAAATCTTCTCTGTCAATCTCAAGACCTTAAGGTATGTGAATTTCTTCATCCATGGGTCTTCCATTCATGGAGTCCTAAAACCCTTTTCACTCAATCCTTTAAAATTCAAAGTTGATTTTTATGGTACTTCTTATTACTCTTATTATGCATGATTTATGTTGCGAATTATCATCTATTGAATTAAAATGCATGAACTCCCTTCAAGGATTTATTATTATGAACTATTTTATGATATTCAAGTCATGTATATTATGACAGTATGAAGTGCTATGAAATTGATAATTTTACAAGACAAATTTCATGTTCCTATATTTAAGTTTTGAAGGATAATATGAATGCTTATAGTGGGTTGTTTTAGAATGATTTGAATAGATGAGTTTCACTACTTTTATGTAGAATTCTCATGATTTGCATGATTTTGAACTTGCATGCATTAAACCCACCAAATCTTCACATTAAGCTCTCTAATGAAGTATGATTCGAAATGATGGGGGTTTCAACTATATGTTATGAAAGTTATGAAGAATTAAGGATCCCTCTTTTGAATATATAAGATGGTGATAAGGACAATTCTCACCAAAAAATGGATTCTCTTGTGTAAGAACAATTCTCACTTTATAGATCATAAGCCTTATGAGCTATTCTTATCATGATGATGCTATGTTTAAAAGCTTACCAATATATACGTTTATTCTTATGTTTTCTAATGTAGTCTGTGGGAAGGACTTAGCTCCGAATAAGGCATGGGGGTGGGGTCCTATAAGTGAATACTAGTAGCAACCTCATATTTCATTAACTATGTGCCACCATAGGAGCCCTTATAGGCTAGGCTAGTGGGTCAATGTAGGCCATTCTATTGACTGAAGATGCATGTTTAAGTTAACGGAGTTCCACCTAGCAAGTGATCTCCCAGTGCCAAAGTAGAGAGTTATGTTGGATTCTATGTAGTAGCTTGCATGGTCTTATATGTCGGTTACAGTCTCCTCCCACATATGTATGATTTGATATGAAATTATGTTTAACTTCCATGAATGTTCTCATGAAAGCATTGCTCATGCATTACATATTGAGCTTATATCCATTGTATATGATTATGTATCTTGTTTATCATAGCTTATGATTTTCTTATTGCATTGAATCCCACATGCTGGTACATTCAAAGTACTAATTCATACTTTTGCCTACTTGATCTAGCCATGCAGGGACCAAAGCACCTCTTTATCAACCTACTCATGGCTAGTTCTACGTGAGAAGATCCTTACTTGTGGTGAGTCCTCTAGTTTGAGTGCAATATCCATTTTCTATCTTCTATAATTCTGCAAAGACAATGTTATTTTACTTGTTATTTTAAGGGTGAGCCCATGACATGTCTAAGCCCTCATCCCATTCATGATTGCTCATGCTATGTACATATTATGTGATGTTTACGCTTCTATGTAGACCTATCCCATATATGTTAATGCTTGTGATGTTGTTAATACGATGGTGTATTTCCCTAAGTTCCTACTCCGCATAGAGTACGTCCCATGCTCCCTTTCCCTTAGTATTGTTTAATGAGTTTGAATGGTGGGAAATCCCTTACCCCTCTTCCCATATATTGTGTCCTAAGTCCCAAATCTCCTTAGTATGACTAAGTGATACTTAAATTATTCCGCAACAAAGGATGTGTTTTTGTATTCTATGATGCTTGTTTAGGGTACCATTGGGTTCCCATTCACATGTCACTCTTACTCCCTAGGCTTGGGTAGCGACAGTTAAGGTTAATGATTTTGTCCAATATATAAGTATATTATTGTTTCCCTTGAAAGATGTTTATGATGGACCCCAATGTGAAAGGCCTATTCTCACATGGTGAATTCCGATGTTTTGATCTACTCTTATGAAATGCTACTTATGATTTTAAGTTACAATAAATGACTATGCATATGTTGTTAAAGTATTCCATGGAATTGACTTAACACCGAATGAGGCATAGAAGTGGAGTTCGGTAAGGGAAGCTTATTATCAACTTTTTTCCCTATTAACTATGTGTCACCAGAGGAGCCCTTGTAGGCTAGGCAAGCGGATCCACATAGGCCATTTATGTTAATTAATGATGCATGATTAAGTTGACAGAGTTCCACCCAGCAAGTTGTCTCCCTATGCTAACATAGGGGGTTATGTTGGATTCTATGTAGTAGCTCATATAGTTTTATATGTCGGTCACGATCCATTCCCATAAAGTGTGATGTTTGTTGTCGTCGTTCCATCACATGTGTTCCATATGATGCATTGACTTATTCTATATTGAGTTTTATTCCTTGTTCATACTTAAGCATGTTTTGAATGATGACATTACAATTTCATGTTTGCATTATCTCTCACATACTTAGTGCATTCCAACATACTAATAAATATTTTGCCTACGTGATGTCACCATGTAGGGACCGGCGCTCCACCTCCTCCACTAGCAAGAGGCTAGCTTATTAGCCATCAAGACTAGTAGTATTAATGAGCCCTTAACGGGTCTTCACCTATTTTCTTCATACTTTATATTTTTGGGAGGTTGTATATTTTAGACTTGATATTTGGAGACTTTTACTTTCTATCTTATTTTCATATCTTTTCTATTTGAGGGGAATAGAGACCATAAATCGGTCCCTGCTAAATCATGTGTAGTTGGTATATTTGGACTAAGATGTTTCGGTGAATTGTTCTTGCTTCAGCTTGAATGTCTTCCCTTAGTCCCTTTCCACATTTAATTTCCATATTACGTTGGCATAACCTATGAATGTTTGATGTTTGCTAAGATGGCTTAGCTGAGGTGCCTACAGGTTCTCATTCTCTGTGTTATGACTAGACCCTAGGATTAGGTCATGACACTAAGGAAGTTCTTACATATGTTATGACGCTTATTAAGGACACCTTTTGTGTCTCGACCCAAAACAGATCACGATTTAAGAAAGATAAATAAAGCAAAAACAAAATCATAAGATATAAGAAATCTCTCAAACCCTAGAGTTATGAGTACAAGAGCATCTGAAACGGTACTAAAGAGTAAATACAGCTGTCTCAAAAGTAAATGAAACACTATCTCGTAATATCTGATATATAGTCTGAAAGATAAGGAAATAAAAAGAGGACCCAAAGATCCATGGCGACTCAAAGTCTGAGCCTCACCGCTGAGATCTAGATGGTATTGATAATACTCAGATAGAATGATCAACCACTATGTCCTAAACCCTGTACACGATCTATATAGAGGAAGAAAAGGAGGGATGAGTACACCAAAATGTACCTAGTAGGTTCAGTCGACTGGGTAAGAGAAATCGAATAAGTATGTAACAACGAAGAATCTTATCACCTGCATCAAAATAGTTAGTACACAATGTAATAAAATCATGAATAATGACAATTGTAGATGGTAAACCGATGAAATGATGTAATGCAATGCATGAATGCAATGGCGTCGCAAGCCATGTATGAGATGAAATCATGACTGTTGCGGGGCCGATGTACATGTCTATCGAGCCGAAGCTACAAGTTAGAACCCAGGGGCGTCGCAAGCCATGTATTAAGATATATATAATAAGGCATCGTAGGCCATAATGAGAAGTATCTCGAGGCGTTGCAGGCCGTAACAACTATCTCAATATGCATTATAATATCTCAAATGATGTAAATGCAGTGATAAATATGCATAACAATGCATCTAATCATATTTCAAAGGTGTGCATACCAATGCAATAAGTCATATATAACATGTGTTCATATCAATGCAACCCAATCAGAATAAGATATGTACATACAAATGCACCCAGTCCAGTATAAGGTATAGGCATAACAATGCAACAATGGAGCATAAAATTTGTGCATACCAATGTAACTAATCAATATAAGATAGGTGCAAACAAATGCAACAATGGAGTATTAACATTATATAGCTATACCATGTCTCAACTCATCTCCACTCACAAATAACCATATGTCATTGAAACAAGTTCTACAAGTACCCCAAATGGGCTCATAACTCTTACAATTATCATACTCTGCATCAATTAGTCACAACATTAACCAAGAACTATTTCAAGTCTCATATTATCATAATGTTATCGCAATTTTCTCAAAACACAAGATTTCATCTCAATTAGTTAATGGGATCACCATGTACTCAATATTCGGCACAACTGACCTCAAGTTCCCATAAAATTCATTCATATCCTGATATCAGGTCACAATTCAATCTACATCTCACGATTAACACAATAGCATGCTCATTAGCTCAAAACTAGTCACAAAAAGGTTAGCCGAACCTACCTCGATGCTGAAACCTCACTCAATCAAGTTTTCAATCAGCTTAAGCCTCCACATGATCCTCGGATTGATCAACCACTATTAAAAATGGATACTACATATTAACAAGTGTATTTTGATGCCCATATTGGCATATTCTAGGCTTAGGGGCAAAATAGTCAAAATTAGGGCTAAAATATGAAAGTCTCAAATCTTTAAATTGATTTTGGAAATCATGTTTTACTCCAAAAATAGAGTTCATGGGAAAAAATTCCATTAAAAGCAAGCTTGAATTGAATGAGAAATCAATGGTTAAAGTTTTGAAAACTTAGTCCAAAACCCCCCAAATTTTGGTGATTAAATTCATGAAATCAAGCTAAAATCAAGATAAAGCTTATAGAACATGTTTACTTTAGTGTTAGAAATACTTGTCCAACACAAATCTTTGAAAATACTTCTTCAAAATAGCCCCAGAAAGCTTAAAAGCTTGAAAATGGATTACAAATGATTTTTCCCGAACTAAAAACTGTTCAGCTACATAAAGTGCTCCGCGAATACGGAGCCCATGTTGTGATCATTGAGTGTAAAAGCCCCAAGACCTCTGCGAACACAGAGGCTCCTCCACGAACGCGGAGAAGAGAGTATCCCTGCACGAGCAACTCACAATTTCAACTAAACTCGAAATAGGTATTTGGAACTCATCTGAAATCAGAATTTCACAAAATTTATGTGTATTCATACAAGAAACAACGATTCGAACTCAACAAAATCATCGGAATTTGATTCTAAGGTCTCTATTACACATTTACTAATGTAAGCCAATAAAACTTGTTTAAACCTCAAAATAACAAAACTATCCTCAGAAATTCCAAGAATTATGACGAGACCATTTTTAGCATTAATTTTACCATCTGGAACTATTGGAACTATTCAAATTCCAATCCAAGCTTCCGAACTCTGAATGTTGACCAAAGTTAAACTTTGATTCCAGAAACGACTAAAATCACAACTTTGGGCCTAAAACCTCATTTTAACTCCAAATTCAATTCTGCAATTTTTTGTAGTTCAATTTCAACATTTCAGAGATAATGGAATCAATGGATCCCTAATTTGACCTCCAAAACACAGAATGACACAAAAACTCATTTTTTTAACAACTTGTGCTTTCAAAAAAACTAAAACTCATATTTTCAACTTTTAAAACTCAGGATTTCAATCCTAACCATTCAAATAGTTCAAAGTAGGCCTAAAGAAACTTACAAAAGGGTAAAATAGTAATTTTCATAGATAAAGTCAAAAATAACCAACCAGGTCATTGCATTTGGATCCCTTATTCAACATGTCGCACTAAGCCCTAGGCATGGGTCATGAAAAATTAGGACACCTAAGAAAAGTGGAACCACTAGCCTTAGCACCCACACCATGGACCTTAGGGGTTGGCACCCTATCTTTAGCAAATGTTTGAGTAGCAACTTGAGATGATCCTTGGTTTTGTTGGAAATGGCCACTATCGGACTTAGCATTTGAAAATCCACCTTCAGAATAATCCCTCTTGGACTCCCTCATCCTCATCTTCTTAAGCTTCTCACTCTCAATTTTCTTAGCATGAATCATGAACCGAGATATATCCATCTCTTTTAGAAGCATAGCGGTCCTATATTCTATCACCACTATATTAGATATACCCAAAATAAATTGATTCATGCGAATCTAGGATCGGCCACCAAAAAAGGTGCATACTTGGACAACCTAGTAAACTTGAGTGCAGACTCCCTGACATTCATATTGCCTTGCTTGAGATTCATGAACTTCATCACCTTGGCTTCCCTTAACTCAAGTGGAAAGAAATGATCAAGAAATATTGTCAAGACCCAAGCCTAGGGCCTAGATGTGACACGGCAAAAGGGAAACCTGAATGGATCCCAAACAAGCCTCTTAACATATCATATCACATCATTGGTCGGGGAAGCAATTAAACAACATAATAAGAGTAGAAATTAGGAAAAAGGGCTAAAGGAATACTTTGATAACATAAGCACCAAAACAAAGGAGTCAAGCTAAATGCATAACATGTCCAACAAACCTCTACTACATAGATAAGAGTGGGAGCCAAGACAAGCAACTGGGCTCACCCTCATAGTCAATACATACATAAAAGAAAGATAGTCTTACTACATAGCATCAGATACAAGACATGGTTCCTGGAATGGAGGACTCACCAACTAGCTTGAGAGAATTCATACTAGCCACATGGAGGGAGATGCTCAAGTAGGGCTCTGGTTCCTACATGGTAACATCATGTAGGCATAGAGTATGCATTAGTACGTTTGATTGTAATAAGTATGTAGGATGCAATGCAACACAAGA
Source organism: Solanum medicagineum (assembly GCA_026153255.1). Lineage (NCBI taxonomy): Eukaryota > Viridiplantae > Streptophyta > Magnoliopsida > Solanales > Solanaceae > Solanum > Solanum medicagineum. The sequence continues at coordinate 6,913 of JAPFFP010102488.1, read as the reverse complement.
TAAGCAACATAATCTAAATGCATAAGCATAGGCAATGAGTACCATATAGCAATATGGCATGCATGGGAGATGCTTTAAAGTAAATCATGCTTACATAAAACATAATGCATGTGTAAGAAGTGACCATCATTAATGAGTTCATAGTTTACCAAGGTAAAAACCCCTTGATTAGTTGGTGGATCGTCACACCCTACCACCCTTGGTGATTGAGGTACAAACCTCTCAACCTGGTTATCAAGGTACAAATCCCTTGATTGGTTACCCGGGTTCTTAACTACCTCCCTCCCCCCCCCCCGAGTAGGGCATGGTCAATTTCCAATACTATATCGGAGAATATCATATACATACATTCATTTCATCATCGTAATTTGATTCAACTCATAAGACATGCATTGGACCTTCAATTCCTCAAGAAACCATAACCAAACATTTTATCAAACACTTGGCAGGTGTGTAGTGTTAATGTAAAATAATGCAATTTAAGAGTAGAATGATGCTAGAAAATTCGATGTAAAACTATCAATAGATGCTTGGTTACACGCTCAAGCAATATACATCAAAATCTTTCACCAAATCCCACAATAAATCTTAGATCCATAGCTCAAAATATGCTAAAACAATCACAATTTCATGGAATCCCATCATAGTGTGCAGTGAAATTCATAATAAGTAAGACCCGTGAGTAAATCAACTTTACATCATGCAACTTAGGTGAAAAGGAAGCTCAGGCACCATGGGTGGAAGGACCCATTGGTTGAACCCACATACCCTAGCTTTGGAGAATTCTTGATGAAGATTAGGAATGGAGACTTGAAACTTGGATGAATTCATTGAGATTCGGAAGAGATTTGGACACTTGAATTTTGAGAAGAAATATTTTCTAAGTGTTTGAGAGAGTATTTGGGAATGTCTTGAATGATATAAGGGCAGAATATGGCTAAGTATAGGTATTTTCACGCATGGGAAGGCTTAGGCCCAAAAGCCGTGGACCGAGATAAAAAAATTACTGGCAATAAAATACACAGATCCACATCTGGTCTACGACAGGGACCTATCGCGGAGGAAAAATTTACACAGGTTTGCAATGGCTGCGGGCGCGGCACCATCGAGGATCAATTTGGGAAATCAAAATTTTGGGAAAATGAAACTGCGATTCATTTGCTCTAAAATCAGGGTTTGACCCATTTCCCACTCAATTTGATCCCCTGAACAAGAATATGAAGTTAGATTCTCGATATCATACATGAATTTTGAGATATACGAAAATTATGATTTTGGGCACTTCTGAGGCACATTTTCGGGCATTTTTTAAGGGTCTTTTCAAATGTGTCTTTGAACACCTCTCAACCAATAGAGCCATCATCAACTCTTTAAGACTTCTATTATGTGAACCATACTTGAACACTCCCTTGAGTTGGTAAGCCACCAACTTCGCTTTCTCCTCAGATAATACCCCTATTATCTCCACCTCCTTGTAGACCTTATCAATGAACTTTTATGGATCTTCGTCCACCCTTGAGCCGTAGAACACCGGAGGATACATCATTGAAATTTTCTCATCTTAGAAGCCAGGGTAGGAGCACTTGGGGAAGCAACAACACCATGATTGGCTTGAGTAGCCATGACTTAAGTTAACATAGTGATAGGGGTCTAGAACTCTACATTAGTCACATGGTCAGCTAAGGGATCCTGTGGAGCTCGAGGAGCCAAAAGATCTTGGTCCTCATTAGTATCAACTCCCTGTTGAAATGGTGCTCGATGTGGAGACATTCTCTGAAAATTTCAAAGGACAAGCATTAGAGGAAAAGAGTCTAAAGACACATATTTTGGGCATGCATAGATCATAAAGAAGTGAAGATTTCCTAAACATCTCATAGCCTAAATAGGATGTGGTAAACTTCATACTTATGAACAAGACTCTACTAAATGCAACATGTTGTATGAGGGTGAGCCTGGTTACTTTGTCTTGGCCCTCACTCTATCTATGTATTTAGAGGTGCTTGTTGGAAAGTTAATGTATTTATTTTATGAGCTATGATTCCTTGTCTCATGATGTTGATGCGTTACAAATCCTTCCTCTAGTCCCTTGCCCTTTATTCTTATTTTATGCCTTTTTACATGCTTCCACGATCAATGATGTTTAATGACAAGTTAAGAGGCTTGTTTGGGGTTCCTTCGAGTTTCCCATTCGCCGTGTCATGTCTAGACCCTAAGCTTGGGTCATGACAAACTTGGTATCAAAGCACTAGGTTGATAGATCCTTGGAGTCCAACACGCCGCATCGATTGGAGTCCTATTCATGGTTGTAAAGCACACCATGACTATAAATAGGAGGCTATGAGATGTTTTAGGAAATGTTTCCCTTCTTTATATTCTATGTTGTGCTATAGGGTTGTGATATATTTCCCCCCTAACGATTGTTCTTTGTTATGCTAGATTATGCCGAATACTAGAGGAAGACAGGCCCAAACTCCCCAGGAGCAACCCACCAAAGATGGAATTACTTCGATGGTTCGTATAAGGTGAGCTCCGGGATGCTCTTACTATGCTTGCCCAAATGGTGGCCAACCAAGTCCAACAAGGGGCCCAAGCCCCTCACGTTAATACCCCGGGAGCTAGGGTAAGAGACTTCATGAGGATGAATCCTCTGATTTTCCATGGGTCAAGGGTGGATGAAGATCCACAAGTGTTTATTGAGGAGGTCTACAAAATCTTGTCTATCATGGTTGTTGGGCCAAATGAGAAGATGGAGTTGGCAACATACCAACTCAAAGGAGTGGCCCAAATTTGGTTTGATCAATGGAAGGGTGAGAAGGGCAATGGCTATGTGGTGCTTTGGGAGGAATTCAAATTGGCCTTCCTTAACAGATTTTTCCCTTTTAAGCTTAGGGAAACAAAGTTGGTTGAGTTTATGAACTTGAAACAAAGTGCTATAAGTGTGTATGCCCTCAAATTTAATCAACTTTCAAAGTATTCTCCTCACCTGGTGGCCGATCCTAGGTCAAGGATGAATAAGTTTATTATGGGGGTTTCCGACTTGGTAAGTGAAGAATGTCGGTCTGCCTTGCTTATTAGTGATATGGATTTGTCTCAGTTGATGACCTATGCCGAGCAAATGAAGAGGAGAAATTGAGAAAGAGGAGGGACTATGAGGCCAAGAGAGCCCGATTTAAGGGCAAGTTCCATAAAGGTGCTAGATTTTGTCTGGGCCAAGGGCCTCCTCATGCTACTAATAGGGGTTTCTCCAATGACCTCCCTAGGCCACAAGGTGTTGGTGGGATGGTTCCTAACAATGTGTGCCCTCAATGTGGGAGAAGCGATGGAGGCCTATGTTTGAGGGGGTTCTAATGCATGCTATGAATGTGGGGAGCTTGGTCACAAGAAAGTAGATTGTCCAAGAAACCGTGGCAAGGTGCAAGGTGTTAATGTGCCGGCCATCTTGATGGACCTAATGAATAGGGTCTTCAAACCCTACCTTGATTCCTTTGTTGTGGTCTTCGTTGAAGGCATTTTGATCTATTCCCATAGTAGGGAAGAGCATATGGGCCAGTTGAGGATCGTGTTGCAAAGATTGAGGGAGGAGAGATTATATGCTAAATATGACAAGTGTGAATTTTGGTTAAAGGAGATTGCATTCTTGGGTCATGTGGTTTCGGGGGATGGTATAAAATGGATCCTAAGAAAACCAATGTGATTGGGAATTGGCCTAGACCATTAGCCCCATCGAACATTAGGAGTTTCTTGGAAAACAGCCTTGCGGGTTACTATAGAAGGTTTGTGAATAGATTCTCCTCCATTGCTTCCCCTATGACAAAATTGACTCAAAAGAGGGTTAAGTTTGAATGGTCTGATGAATGTGAGAAAAGCTTCCAAACGTTGAAAGATAGACTTGTGTCCGCTCCTATATTGTCACTACTGGATGGTCTTGAGGGTTTTGTTGTGTATTGCGATGCATCAAGAGTTGGTTTGGGTTGTGTGCTAATGCAAAATGGTAAGGTCATAGCCTATGCATCTAGGCAACTCAAAGTGCATGAAAAGAACTACCCTACCCATGATCTTAAATTAGGCGCCGTGGTGTTTGCATTAAAGATTTGGCGTCATTACTTGAATGGGGTGCACGTTGATATCTTCATCGATCATAAGAGTCTTCAATATGTCTTCACAAGAAAAGATCTCAACTTGATACAAAGAAGGTGGCTAGAACTTCTCAAGGATTATGAAATGAGTGTGCATTATCACCTGGTAAGGCAAATGTGGTGACAGATGCTTTGAGTCGGGTGTCCATTGGTAGCCTAGCTCATGTGGATGGTCGTGATAGGGAGATGGATAAGGAGGTGCATAGGTTGGCTAGATTGGGGGTTAGGTTGGAAGAGGCTGGGAGATGGTGTTGTGGTTATTGATGGGTCCAAGTCTTCCTTGGTTAATGACGTGATAGCCAAACAAGATCGTGACTCCTCCTTGATTGACTTGAAGGCCTTGGTGAAAGAGGGAAAAATAGAGGTTTTCTCCCAAGGGGGAGATGGAAACCTTAGATACTAAGGTAGGTTGTGTGTGCCATGTGTTGATGGTTTGAGGAAGAGAATTCTTGATGAAGCCAACAATTCCTCTTATTCTATCCACCCCGGCTCCACCAAAATGTATAGAGACTTGAGGGATGTGTATTAGTGGGGAGGCATAAAGAGGGACATTGCTAAATTTGTTTCCAGTTGCCATAGTTGCCAATAAGTCAAAGCTGAACATCAAAGGTCGAGGGGCCTAACCTAAGACATAGAGACTCCCGCTTGGAAATAGGAGGTTATTAACATGGATTTCGTGGTTGTATTGCCCAAGACTAGGAAAGTTGATCCCATATGGGTGGTGGTTGATAGGATGACGAAATCAACTCACTTTCTATTAGCTAAAACTACATATGGGGCTAAAGAGTATGCAAGGTTGTACATCCATGAGTTAGTGAGGTTACATGGGGTTCCTTTATCCATCATATAGGATCGGGGTGCAAAATTTACTTCACACTTTTGGAGATGACCATCTTCCATTGATTGAGTTTGATTATAACAATAGCTATCACTCTAGCAATTGTATGGCTCCTTTTGAGGCTCTTTATGGGAGACGTTATAGATCACCGGTGGGTTGGTTTGAGGTTGGAGAGGTGGCTTTACTGGGGCTGGATCTTGTTATGGATGCTCTTGAGAAAGTTAAGATGATTAGGGAAAGGTTGAGGACAACCCAAAGTCGTCAAAAATCCTATGTTGATGTAAGGAGGAAAGACCTAGAGTTCCAAGTAGGTGATTGGGTCTATTTGAAGGTTTCTCCAATAAAAGGTGTGGTCCGTTTTGGTAAAAAGGGGAAGTTGAGCCCAAGGTATATTGGCCCTTATGAGGTGATAGAGAGAGTTGGTAAGGTAGCTTATGAGTTAAAGTTGCCTAGTGGAATGAATTTGGTGCATCCGGTGTTCCATGTCTCTATGTTGAGAAAATATGTTGGTGATCCTAATGCCATTGTGCCTCTTGATGTTATGGGTGTCGTGGGGGATAACTTGATCTATGAGGAGGTTCCGCTTCAAATCTTGGATTGGCAAGTAAAGAGATTGAGGAACAAAGAGGTGGCATCCGTTAAGGCCCTTTGGAGGAACCAACAAGTTGAAAGTGCTACATGGGAGGCCGAAATGGACATGCAAAAGCGGTATCCTCATCTTTTCCACTCCACTCAAGCCTAAGGTACAAATTCTAAGTCCTATATGCGATTTCAACTCTTACATTTCAGCCCCTATGTCATTCATATGCATTCATGTTTAAGTGGGTAAACTTATGATGCTGATTTCACACTTATGTTGAATTTTGAAAATAGGTTTTTGCATGATATGTTGAATTCTTTTTGGGGCTGATTTGTTCATGATTACCCTTGTCCTATACGTCTCTTTTATATTCAAGGACAAATGTTACCAAGGGGGAGATATTGTAACGACCCCAAAAAGTGCCCCAAAACATGCCTCGAAATGCCCAGAATTTTAATTTCCTTGTATCGAAAAATCCGTTTGTGATTTTGAAAATCCGACTTTGGATTCTTGTTTGAGGGGTCCAAATTAGGTGAATAAGGGTCTAACCTCAATTTAAGGGCGAAAAAATAGCAATTATAATTTTTTAGGTGGCGAATTTCAGAGAGCTTTCCGCGATGCCTCCACGACGCGCCTTGGGCGCGGTTTAGTACAAAATCTTCTCTGCGTCCTCTCAGCAACACAGCGATGTATTTTTTTTGCCTGGCAGTGTTTTTCTTATGCGGCCCAAAACATTCTAAGTGTTGGGCCCAAGTTTCCCAAACATGATTTTATCTATACTTAGTCAAATTTCATCTTTATATCATCCTAAACATTTCCCAATACTCCCCAAAACACTCAACCATACTTTCACTCCAAATTCCAAGACTCAAAAACCCTCATCTAGATTTAAGGATTCTCATCAAGCTTCAAGTCTCCATTGTCAACCTTCACCAAGAACTTCTCCTAAGCTAAGGTATGTGGTGTTGAACCATTGGGTCCTTCCACCCATGGTGCCTAAGCCTCTTTTTTACTAATAATGCATGATTTAAAGTTGATTTTACATGTGGGTCTTGTATATTGAGAAATTTACTGCATAGTGATTGTTTTATCATGTTTTGAGCTCTAAATCTTGAATCTAATTTCGATTTGGTGAGGGGTTTTGATGTGAATGTCTTGGGGGTTTTGCAAGGTGTTGATTGATGATTTTACTACAAATTTTTTTTTTTATGATTTTATCTCTAAAGTGCATGGTCTTTTACCCCCATTACACACCCCCAAGGTGCTTGATAAAATATTCGGTTACGGTTTCATGAGGAAATGAAGGTCTAAAGCATGAGATATGATATGAATGATGTTATGATGATGAAATGAGCTTAT